>JAJKFL010000427.1:27692084-27899584 GCA_021186555.1 Reticulitermes speratus
AACCCAGACCGTCCAGCCCGCAGTATAGTCACTACACCTATTATAGCTTTTAGAAGCTCATCGCTAAGGTCGGAGTTTACTCCATGCCCCCCATACGTCTTCAAATCGTGCTGTGGTGCAGGAATGACTGAAGACTCACCAGTCCATAACTGTTGTCTGTTAATGATGTAAGTGACGTCACTGTCACTATACTACATATACAGGCCCACAGTGCCCCACGTCACTGTCACTATACTACATATACAGGCCCACAGTGCCCCACGTCACTGTCACTATACTACATATACAGGCCCACAGTGCCCCACGTCACTGTCACTATACTACATATACAGGCCCACAGTGCCCCACGTCACTGTCACTATACTACATATACAGGCCCACAGTGCCCCACGTCACTGTCACTACACTACATATACAGGCCCACAGTGCCCCACGTCACTGTCACTATACTACATATACAGGCCCACAGTGCCCCACGTCACTGTCACTATACTACATATACAGGCCCACAGTGCCCCACGTCACTGTCACTACACTACATATACAGGCCCACAGTGCCCCACGTCACTGTCACTATACTACATATACAGGCCCACAGTGCCCCACGTCACTGTCACTACACTACATATACAGGCCCACAGTGCCCCACGTCACTGTCACTACACTACATATACAGGCCCACAGTGCCCCACGTCACTGTCACTACACTACATATACAGGCCCACAGTGCCCCACGTCACTGTCACTACACTACTTATACAGGCCCACAGTGCCCCACGTCACTGTCACTACACTACATATACAGGCCCACAGTGCCCCACGTCACTGTCACTACACTACATATACAGGCCCACAGTGCCCCACGTCACTGTCACTACACTACATATACAGGCCCACAGTGCCCCACGTCACTGTCACTACACTACATATACAGGCCCACAGTGCCCCACGTCACTGTCACTACACTACATATACAGGCCCACAGTGCCCCACGTCACTGTCACTACACTACATATACAGGCCCACAGTGCCCCACGTCACTGTCACTACACTACATATACAGGCCCACAGTGCCCCACGTCACTGTCACTACACTACATATACAGGCCCACAGTGCCCCACGTCACTGTCACTATACTACATATACAGGCCCACAGTGCCCCACGTCACTGTCACTATACTACATATACAGGCCCACAGTGCCCCACGTCACTGTCACTATACTACATATACAGGCCCACAGTGCCCCACGTCACTGTCACTATACTACATATACAGGCCCACAGTGCCCACGTCACTGTCACTATACTACATATACAGGCCCACAGTGCCCCACGTCACTGTCACTACACTACATATACAGGCCCACAGTGCCCCACGTCACTGTCACTATACTACATATACAGGCCCACAGTGCCCCACGTCACTGTCACTACACTACATATACAGGCCCACAGTGCCCCACGTCACTGTCACTATACTACATATACAGGCCACAGTGCCCCACGTCACTGTCACTACACTACATATACAGGCCCACAGTGCCCCACGTCACTGTCACTACACTACATATACAGGCCCACAGTGCCCCACGTCACTGTCACTACACTACATATACAGGCCCACAGTGCCCCACGTCACTGTCACTACACTACTTATACAGGCCCACAGTGCCCCACGTCACTGTCACTACACTACATATACAGGCCCACAGTGCCCCACGTCACTGTCACTACACTACATATACAGGCCCACAGTGCCCCACGTCACTGTCACTACACTACATATACAGGCCCACAGTGCCCCACGTCACTGTCACTACACTACATATACAGGCCCACAGTGCCCCACGTCACTGTCACTACACTACATATACAGGCCCACAGTGCCCCACGTCACTGTCACTACACTACATATACAGGCCCACAGTGCCCCACGTCACTGTCACTACACTACATATACAGGCCCACAGTGCCCCACGTCACTGTCACTACACTACATATACAGGCCCACAGTGCCCCACGTCACTGTCACTATACTACATATACAGGCCCACAGTGCCCCACGTCACTGTCACTATACTACATATACAGGCCCACAGTGCCCCACGTCACTGTCACTATACTACATATACAGGCCCACAGTGCCCCACGTCACTGTCACTACACTACATATACAGGCCCACAGTGCCCCACGTCACTGTCACTATACTACATATACAGGCCCACAGTGCCCCACGTCACTGTCACTACACTACATATACAGGCCCACAGTGCCCCACGTCACTGTCACTATACTACATATACAGGCCCACAGTGCCCCACGTCACTGTCACTACACTACATATACAGGCCCACAGTGCCCCACGTCACTGTCACTACACTACATATACAGGCCCACAGTGCCCCACGTCACTGTCACTATACTACATATACAGGCCCACAGTGCCCCACGTCACTGTCACTACACTACATATACAGGCCCACAGTGCCCCACGTCACTGTCACTACACTACATATACAGGCCCACAGTGCCCCACGTCACTGTCACTACACTACATATACAGGCCCACAGTGCCCCACGTCACTGTCACTACACTACATATACAGGCCCACAGTGCCCCACGTCACTGTCACTACACTACATATACAGGCCCACAGTGCCCCACGTCACTGTCACTATACTACATATACAGGCCCACAGTGCCCCACGTCACTGTCACTACACTACATATACAGGCCCACAGTGCCCCACGTCACTGTCACTACACTACATATACAGGCCCACAGTGCCCCACGTCACTGTCACTATACTACATATACAGGCCCACAGTGCCCCACGTCACTGTCACTATACTACATATACAGGCCCACAGTGCCCCACGTCACTGTCACTATACTACATATACAGGCCCACAGTGCCCCACGTCACTGTCACTACACTACATATACAGGCCCACAGTGCCCCACGTCACTGTCACTATACTACATATACAGGCCCACAGTGCCCCACGTCACTGTCACTACACTACATATACAGGCCCACAGTGCACCACGTCACTGTCACTATACTACATATACAGGCCCACAGTGCCCCACGTCACTGTCACTACACTACATATACAGGCCCACAGTGCCCCACGTCACTGTCACTACACTACATATACAGGCCCACAGTGCCCCACGTCACTGTCACTATACTACATATACAGGCCCACAGTGCCCCACGTCACTGTCACTATACTACATATACAGGCCCACAGTGCCCCACGTCACTGTCACTATACTACATATACAGGCCCACAGTGCCCCACGTCACTGTCACTACACTACATATACAGGCCCACAGTGCCCCACGTCACTGTCACTACACTACATATACAGGCCCACAGTGCCCCACGTCACTGTCACTATACTACATATACAGGCCCACAGTGCCCCACGTCACTGTCACTACACTACATATACAGGCCCACAGTGCCCCACGTCACTGTCACTACACTACATATACAGGCCCACAGTGCCCCACGTCACTGTCACTATACTACATATACAGGCCCACAGTGCCCCACGTCACTGTCACTATACTACATATACAGGCCCACAGTGCCCACGTCACTGTCACTATACTACATATACAGGCCCACAGTGCCCCACGTCACTGTCACTACACTACATATACAGGCCCACAGTGCCCCACGTCACTGTCACTATACTACATATACAGGCCCACAGTGCCCCACGTCACTGTCACTACACTACATATACAGGCCCACAGTGCACCACGTCACTGTCACTATACTACATATACAGGCCCACAGTGCCCCACGTCACTGTCACTACACTACATATACAGGCCCACAGTGCCCCACGTCACTGTCACTACACTACATATACAGGCCCACAGTGCCCCACGTCACTGTCACTATACTACATATACAGGCCCACAGTGCCCCACGTCACTGTCACTATACTACATATACAGGCCCACAGTGCCCCACGTCACTGTCACTATACTACATATACAGGCCCACAGTGCCCCACGTCACTGTCACTACACTACATATACAGGCCCACAGTGCCCCACGTCACTGTCACTACACTACATATACAGGCCCACAGTGCCCCACGTCACTGTCACTATACTACATATAAAGGCCCACAGTGCCCCACGTCACTGTCACTACACTACATATACAGGCCCACAGTGCCCCACGTCACTGTCACTACACTACATATACAGGCCCACAGTGCCCCACGTCACTGTCACTATACTACATATAAAGGCCCACAGTGCCCCACGTCACTGTCACTACACTACATATACAGGCCCACAGTGCCCCACGTCACTGTCACTACACTACATATACAGGCCCACAGTGCCCCACGTCACTGTCACTATACTACATATACAGGCCCACAGTGCCCCACGTCACTGTCACTACACTACATATACAGGCCCACAGTGCCCCACGTCACTGTCACTACACTACATATACAGGCCCACAGTGCCCCACGTCACTGTCACTACACTACATATACAGGCCCACAGTGCCCCACGTCACTGTCACTACACTACATATACAGGCCCACAGTGCCCCACGTCACCGCGCCTGCAGCCCTAGCAGCTAATTGAGTTAGTCAGCCCTGACTACTAGCAAAGCTTAAAGCATAAAAAAAACCTTTAAATTAATTTCACAGTCAAGTGTTCTGTACGTCACAGAACAACTGCGTTCGTGCACGTGACATAAATGTCACGGAATTTCATTACAACTGCTTATTAGATTTTTCAGTTAGTTTCAGAAGCGGCATTATCATTTGTGCAGTTGATAAGTCCCATAATAATAATAATCCCTTAGTTATTATATCACGTGATCAGTTCACTGGAAAACATTCTTCAATTAAATGAATGAGGCAAGAGACGTAATCGGTACAAAACAAGTTAGGAAATGCTCGCAGATTATAACACTCCTGGCAAGTCTGCTCTGTTAATTTTCCCCAGACGTTTTATCCGAATCTTACCAATAAGTTTTACAGTCCGTAATGCCCGATTAAGTTTACGTCGTCAACTGTTTCTTCAGCCTCAGTTTGTACCGCACAGACAGCACACAGTCTGCTTTTAAGACGCGTGACCTAACGTGCTAGGTCCGTCACGTAAAGGTGCCAATGTTTGGCCGATTTTAACAGAACTTCGATTTTATGAACGACATATTTCATACAAAAAAAAATGCTCGTGTAAAATTTCACGAAAATCCATCCTATGGTAGCCGAGTTATTTCATGCGGACAGACGGATGGACAATCGCCCGTCGCAACCGTTTTGTACAAGCATCTATCTTCGGACAGGACTGCTGATTTACTTCGAGCATTCGGGGAATCCCAGCCAGCGTTCATTAAAGCCGTGGACCAACAGACAGAATGTCATCGCAGTGGACAACTCCACTTGTTCACACTTTATATTATATACACCGTGCATTCTAACAATTAATTAACTTGTTCACACGTTCGGACCAAGTATCTGCCACCTCAGTATCTGTTTACACAGCCCGAGCAGTTTTACAAACCCATTTCGTCGGCACAAAAGCGACTTTCTCCCTGCCGACTGACCTACCGTGACTTGTGGTCTGCCAGTTAATTAGACATCGCCACAGTTGCACACAACGACAATTAGAAAGGTTCCTGACATGCGCAGTGCACATAATTCATAAACAGCGCATGCGCGTCGTGGCTCGCTGCTCGTAGCGAAAGTACGTGTGGAGATCCCGTCATTTCCAGATGTTGAACACATCTACCATATGGGCTAGGCGTGTAACACGCATGGAAAATTAGAAATAAGTTAACTGTACATTAAGAAATAAGACTGCAGATGGTGCAGTCCGTGACGCAAACTTTACCAAGGCGATCTTCGCTTTCAGAATGATACACGACGTCACGGTAGATGCGTCAATGTGATTGGTTGTACAGCCACACGAAGAGGGCGACATTAGCTGCGCCGATTTACACAGAAGCCACGTCATATAACAGCGTTACGTGCAGCTGTCTTATAACGAGCTGCAGTCACGTCGCACATTAACTGTGAAAAGCTGCGAAAAGCACTAGTGTCAGTGACGTCCGTACGAAAAGCACTAGTGTCAGTGACGTCCGTACGAAAAGCACTAGTGTCAGTGACGTCCGTACGAAAAGCACTAGTGTCAGTGACGTCCGTACGAAAAGCACTAGTGTCAGTGACGTCCGTACGAAAAGCACTAGTGTCAGTGACGTCCGTACGAAAAGCACTAGTGTCAGTGACGTCCGTACGAAAAGCACTAGTGTCAGTGACGTCCGTACGAAAAGTACTAGTGTCAGTGACGTCCGTACGAAAAGCACTAGTGTCAGTGACGTCCGTACGAAAAGCACTAGTGTCAGTGACGTCCGTACGAAAAGCACTAGTGTCAGTGACGTCCGTACGAACAGCACTAGTGTCAGTGACGTCCGTACGAAAAGCGCTAGTGTCAGTGACGTCCGTACGAAAAGCACTAGAGTCAGTGACGTCCGTACGAAAAGCACTAGTGTCAGTGACGTCCGTACGAAAAGCACTAGTGTCAGTGACGTCCGTACGAAAACACTAGTGTCAGTGACGTCCGTACGAAAAGCGCTAGTGTCAGTGACGTCCGTACGAAAAGTGCCCGTTTCACTGCGTCGATTTTCATAAAACTCGTAACTGCTGAATAAAATCTAAAGGGCATATCCTGTAGCGAACTGTATCCAAAGCGGAGGGCAAGTTCAGAAAAGATCAGCACATTGTCAGTGACAGTGACTGTCAGTAGAGCTGCGATGTCAACAGAACTCACGAACAGTAATGGCACTGCGTGCAGACACGCTGTATAGGTTAATTAATTTTATTTCAATCCAACAAATGCACTACACTTTCTTATACTGATTTCTTGCCCCTACATATGTTTCGGCACACCTTGTGCCATCCTCAGGGGGTCGTCGACAGTTCACAATCTTCAATACAGCCAACTGTTTTTCACTCATTCACACACACAATTACTGTAACCACCAGCACTAAATATCACTGTCTTTATGTTGTGAAAGTGAGGGAAATATAATTGGATGTATTCAAAATTTTGAACTATCGACGACCCCCTGAGGATGGCACAAGGTGTGCCGAAACATATGTAGGGGCAAGAAATCAGTGAAAGAAAGTGTAGTGCATTTGTTGGATTGAAATAAAATTAATTAATTATCAAATGCACGATATATATATATACAGGGATACACAAAAGAATGGTGCGGTTTCAAAAGTGAATAAAAAACGTATTTCTCACCTTACACGGGCACAACATACACCGTCAGCGGCGGCAACTGTCCAAGTTTCTCATTTGGTAATTATAATCCTTCAATTGTGCACCCTGGGTCACACGACACACATCCACACGGTAATCAAACTCATCCCAGACCCGGTGTAGCATGTCCGCTGTAATGGCCTGCAGTGCATGCGTTATCCGATCACGAATTTCATGGATGGACGTGGGCAATGGTGATACATAAACGCTGTCTTTAACGAACCCCCAAAGAAAGAAATCACGCTGCACTGTAATCACAGATCTGGACACCTCAAAACGGAGCAGACAGAAAGCCTTCTCCTGATGCAACGCCATCTTTGAAACTGGCCCCGCGGCCATGCAGTAAGCATGAGAAGCGAACTGCTGGTAGCGCATGAGAAACTTGGACAGTTGCCGCCGCTGATGGTGTCTGTTGTGCCCGTATAATGTGAGACGTAAATTTTGTATTCACTTTTGAAACCGCACCATTCTTTTGTGTATGACCTGTATAATATAAAATTCTGTAAAGAATTTCGCATAAATCTGTCAAGAAATGTGGGCATTACATGTGGAACTGTACGTATGCCTTCCAGTAAAGTGCGGCCTCAGTGGGCCAATTTTCACGAAAATTACGATTTCTCGACAGCTTTTCGGAAGAAGCTCCGACACTGACATTCAAGATTCAGTCGCTGATAGTACGTACATAAAGACGGACGGAGGGACGTGCTCCTCACATAACTTTTTTACTTCGTAAGGAATGCCTAACAGTAAAATTCGTGTGTACTTAATTAATCATCGCTCCCGGGCGAGATATGAGAGAAATGGAGGTGTGGATCCACTCATGCATACGCTCGGCTGTAGTAGGTCAGCAGTCAGCAGGACATAAATAGAGAGTGGACGGACACACGGACATCTGTCCCCTGCCAGCAATGACGACGCAGTCCGCACAGCTCACCTGCTCGCTCACATTCCACGGTAAGCGCGTGCAGCCACGGGTCATGCGCAGACAGCAACGAGAATACGAAATGTTAGAATCTGCTTGTTTGGATACGGTCTGGCCACTGTCAACGGGAAACGTAATAATACAATAACGAATGTGAACTCTGGCGAAACACACAAACGGGACACCTAACAACATTCAGTACTTCCATTTTGCGATTTGTTCTGCCATCTTGTGATTGCGCAGCAACTAATGGCCGCCGTTTGTGTAACGGCATACAGACAAGCATCAGTGTACATGCAAATGGCTGCGAGTCTGCTGAAAACTAACCGCTTTAAACCCAGCGGTTCCTCAAACACGAAATATTCTTACACTGTCCTTATCAAATAATCCAATGAACAGTGACAGCGATCCATTAACACCAACTTGCGCTATTGACACTACTGACTGTTGTGCATCCGTGTTATGCAACACTGCAAAGAAGCATTTGTTTACTGTCAACACAAAGTTATTGACATTACTGTTAGTGATGTTAATATAATAAGCATCAGTACAGTGATTGAGACTAGCTCAATCAACAGGACCCACCTGAGTAGGCCTGAAGACGGAAGAAGGGCCATCTTCCGAAACGTCGTGAATTTTAGATTTTTTATATATTTGTTACATTTTACATTTTATATTTTATTCACAATAAAGACGATGCACAAAGTCCAACAAACAAGTTGTTCACAGTAAGCAACACGTTTAAACCAATCACGGTTATCTTCAGGCAATCCGGTGCTACAAACTGGAAATATTACAGCTGCATTAAAGTACGTGCTTGTTAAATGTACTGACATGCAGTGACAGCAACTGCAAACTGACCGGACTGCATTCGGGCGTCGGTCCAGCATGGCAGTACATCCGAAATTCAGTTTCGGATTTGAGCAGAACGCTCGAATGTAAGATTGGCGTGAAGTTCAAATTTCGTACCGCGCAGACTTCCATATCGGCACCACAAGAGCACGTGACTGCTCTATCTTGGGACAGAGCGACCAAGACTTGGGTATCGAACTGTGTACCTCTGTTAGCGTTGTGGTATCTAACTGTGTACCTCTGTCAGCGTTGTGGTATCTAACTGTGTACCTCTGTTAGCGTTGTGGTATCTGAACTGTGTACCCTGTTAGCGTTGTGGTATCGAACTGTGTACCTGCTGTCAGCGTTGTGGTATCTAACTGTGTACCTCTGTTAGCGTTGTGGTATCGAACTGTGTACCTCTGTTAGCGTTGTGGTATCGAACTGTGTACCTCTGTTAGCGTTGTGGTATCGAACTGTGTACCTCTGTTAGCGTTGTGGTATCGAACTGTGTACCTCTGTTAGCGTTGTGGTATCGAACTGTGTACCCTGTTAGCGTTGTGGTATCGAACTGTGTACCTCTGTTAGCGTTGTGGTATCGAACTGTGTACCTCTGTTAGCGTTGTGGTATCGAACTGTATACCTCTGTTAGCGTTGTGGTATCGAACTGTGTACCTCTGTTAGCGTTGTGGTATCGAACTGTGTACCTCTGTTAGCGTTTGTGTATCGAACTGTGTACCTCTGTTAGCGTTGTGGTATCTAACTGTGTACCTCTGTTAGCGTTGTGGTATCGAACTGTGTACCTCTGTTAGCGTTGTGGTATCGAACTGTGTACCTCTGTTAGCGTTGTGGTATCTAACTGTGTACCGCTGTTAGCGTTGTGGTATCTAACTGTGTACCTCTGTTAGCGTTGTGGTATCGAACTGTGTACCTCTGTTAGCGTTGTGGTATCGAACTGTGTACCTCTGTTAGCGTTGTGGTATCTAACTGTGTACCGCTGTTAGCGTTGTGGTATCTAACTGTGTACCTCTGTTAGCGTTGTGGTATCGAACTGTGTACCTCTGTTAGCGTTGTGGTATCTAACTGTGTACCTCTGTTAGCGTTGTGGTATCGAACTGTGTACCTCTGTTAGCGTTGTGGTATCGAACTGTGTACCTCTGTTAGCGTTGTGGTATCTAACTGTGTACCGCTGTTAGCGTTGTGGTATCAACTGTGTACCTCTGTTAGCGTTGTGGTATCGAACTGTGTACCTCTGTTAGCGTTGTGGTATCTAACTGTGTACCGCTGTTAGCGTTGTGGTATCTAACTGTGTACCTCTGTTAGCGTTGTGGTATCGAACTGTGTACCTCTGTTAGCGTTGTGGTATCGAACTGTGTACCTCTGTTAGCGTTGTGGTATCGAACTGTGTACCTCTGTTAGCGTTGTGGTATCGAACTGTGTACCTCTGTTAGCGTTGTGGTATCGAACTGTGTACCTCTGTTAGCGTTGTGGTATCGAACTGTGTACCTCTGTTAGCGTTGTGGTATCGAACTGTATACCTCTGTTAGCGTTGTGGTATCGAACTGTGTACCTCTGTTAGCGTTGTGGTATCGAACTGTGTACCTCTGTTAGCGTTGTGGTATCGAACTGTGTACCTCTGTTAGCGTTGTGGTATCTAACTGTGTACCTCTGTTAGCGTTGTGGTATCGAACTGTGTACCTCTGTTAGCGTTGTGGTATCGAACTGTGTACCTCTGTTAGCGTTGTGGTATCTAACTGTGTACCGCTGTTAGCGTTGTGGTATCTAACTGTGTACCTCTGTTAGCGTTGTGGTATCGAACTGTGTACCTCTGTTAGCGTTGTGGTATCGAACTGTGTACCTCTGTTAGCGTTGTGGTATCGAACTGTGTACCTCTGTTAGCGTTGTGGTATCGAACTGTGTACCTCTGTTAGCGTTGTGGTATCGAACTGTGTACCTCTGTTAGCGTTGTGGTATCGAACTGTGTACCTCTGTTAGCGTTGTGGTATCGAACTGTGTACCTCTGTTAGCGTTGTGGTATCGAACTGTGTACCTCTGTTAGCGTTGTGGTATCGAACTGTGTACCTCTGTTAGCGTTGTGGTATCGAACTGTGTACCTCTGTTAGCGTTGTGGTATCTAACTGTGTACCTCTGTTAGCGTTGTGGTATCGAACTGTGTACCTCTGTTAGCGTTGTGGTATCGAACTGTGTACCTCTGTTAGCGTTGTGGTATCTAACTGTGTACCTCTGTTAGCGTTGTGGTATCTAACTGTGTACCTCTGTTAGCGTTGTGGTATCGAACTGTGTACCTCTGTTAGCGTTGTGGTATCGAACTGTGTACCTCTGTTAGCGTTGTGGTATCTAACTGTGTACCGTGTTAGCGTTGTGGTATCTAACTGTGTACCTCTGTTAGCGTTGTGGTATCGAACTGTGTACCTCTGTTAGCGTTGTGGTATCTAACTGTGTACCTCTGTTAGCGTGTGTGGTATCGAACTGTGTACCTCTGTTAGCGTTGTGGTATCGAACTGTGTACCTCTGTTAGCGTTGTGGTATCTAACTGTGTACCCTGTTAGCGTTGTGGTATCGAACTGTGTACCTCTGTTAGCGTTGTGGTATCGAACTGTGTACCTCTGTTAGCGTTGTGGTATCTAACTGTGTACCGCTGTTAGCGTTGTGGTATCTAACTGTGTACCTCTGTTAGCGTTGTGGTATCGAACTGTGTACCTCTGTTAGCGTTGTGGTATCGAACTGTGTACCTTGTTAGCGTTGTGGTATCGAACTGTGTACCTCTGTTAGCGTTGTGGTATCTTAGTAAACTGTGTACCGCTGTTAGCGTTGTGGTATCTAACTGTGTACCTCTGTTAGCGTTGTGGTATCTAACTGTGTACCCTGTTAGCGTTGTGGTATCTAACTGTGTACCTCTGTTAGCGTTGTGGTATCTAACTGTGTACCTCTGTTAGCGTTGTGGTATCAACTGTGTACCGCTGTTAGCGTTGTGGTATCTAACTGTGTACCCTGTTAGCGTTGTGGTATCTAACTGTTGTACTCTATGTTAGCGTTGTTGGTATCGAACTGTGTACCTCTGTTAGCGTTGTGGTATCGAACTGTGTACCGTCTGTTAGCGTTGTGGTATCTAACTGTGTACCTCTGTTAGCGTTGTGGTATCAAATGACTGTTGCGTGTGGTATCTCTGTTAGCGTTAGCGTTGTGGTATCTAACTGTGTACCTCTGTTAGCGTTGTGGTATCTAACTGTGTACCTCTGTTAGCGTTGTGGTATCTAACTGTGTACCTCTGTTAGCGTTGTGGTATCGAACTGTGTACCTCTGTTAGCGTTGTGGTATCTAACTGTGTACCTCTGTTAGCGTTGTGGTATCTAACTGTGTACCTCTGTTAGCGTTGTGGTATCTAACTGTGTACCTCTGTTAGCGTTGTGGTATCTAACTGTGTACCTCTGTTAGCGTTGTGGTATCTAACTGTGTACCTCTGTTAGCGTTGTGGTATCTAACTGTGTACCTCTGTTAGCGTTGTGGTATCGAACTGTGTACCTCTGTTAGCGTTGTGGTATCGAACTGTGTACCTCTGTTAGCGTTGTGGTATCGAACTGTGTACCTCTGTTAGCGTTGTGGTATCGAACTGTGTACCTCTGTTAGCGTGTGGTATCTAACTGTTGTACCTCTGTTAGCGTTGTGGTATCTAACTGTGTACCTCTGTTAGCGTTGTGGTATCTAACTGTGTACCTCTGTGTTAGGCGTTTGTGGTTATCTAACTGTGTACCTCTGTTAGCGTTGTGGTATCTAACTGTGTACCTCTGTTAGCGTTGTGGTATCGAACTGTGTACCTCTGTTAGCGTTGTGGTATCTACTTGTACTGTTAGCGTTGTGGTATCAACTGTGTACCTCTGTTAGCGTTGTGGTATCTAACTGTGTACCTCTGTTAGCGTTGTGGTATAACTTGTACCTGTGGTGTGTAACTCCTCTGTTAGCGTTGTGGTTATCGAACTGTGTACCTCTGTTAGCGTTGTGGTATCTAACTGTGTACCTCTGTTAGCGTTGTGGTATCGAACTGTGTACCTCTGTTAGCGTTGTGGTATCGAACTGTGTACCTCTGTTAGCGTTGTGGTATCTAACTGTGTACCTCTGTTAGCGTTGTGGTATCGAACTGTGTACCTCTGTTAGCGTTGTGGTATCGAACTGTGTACCTCTGTTAGCGTTGTGGTATCGAACTGTGTACCTCTGTTAGCGTTGTGGTATCGAACTGTGTACTCTGTTAGCGTTGGTGGTATCGAACTGTGTACCTCTGTTAGCGTTGTGGTATCGAACTGTGTACCTCTGTCAGCGTTGTGGTATCTAACTGTGTACCTCTGTTCAGCGTTGTGGTATCTAACTGTGTACCTCTGTCAGCGTTGTGGTATCGAACTGTGATACCTCTGTCAGCGTTGTTGGTATCGAACTGTGTACCTCTGTTAGCGTTGTGGTATCGAACTGTGTACCTCTGTTAGCGTTGTGGTATCGAACTGTGTACCTCTGTTAGCGTTGTGGTATCGAACTGTGTACCTCTGTTAGCGTTGTGGTATCGAACTGTGTACCTCTGTTAGCGTTGTGGTATCACTGTGTACCTCTGTTAGCGTTGTGGTATCTAACTGTGTACCTCTGTTAGCGTTGTGGTATCGAACTGTGTACCTCTGTTAGCGTTGTGGTATCGAACTCTGTTACTTGTTACTTGTTGTGGTATCGAACTGTGTACCTCTGTTAGCGTTGTGGTATCTAACTGTGTACCTCTGTTAGCGTTGTGGTATCTGTGTGTACCTCTGTTAGCGTTGTGGTATCTAACTGTGTACCTCTGTTAGCGTTGTGGTATCTAACTGTGTACCTCTGTTAGCGTTGTGGTATCTAACTGTGTACTCTTGTTAGCGTTGTGGTATCTAACTGTGTACCTCTGTTAGCGTTGTGGTATCTAACTGTGTACCTCTGTTAGCGTTGTGGTATCGTAACTGTGTACCTCTGTTAGCGTTGTGGTATCTAACTGTGTACCTCTGTTAGCGTTGTGGTATCGAACTGTGTACCTCTGTTAGCGTTGTGGTATCGAACTGTGTACCTCTGTTAGCGTTGTGGTATCGAACTGTGTACCTCTGTTAGCGTTGTGGTATCTAACTGTGTACCTCTGTTAGCGTTGTGGTATCGAACTGTGTACCTCTGTTAGCGTTGTGGTATCGAACTGTGTACCTCTGTTAGCGTTGTGGTATCGAACTGTGTACCTGTGTTAGCGTTGTGGTATCTAACTGTGTACCTCTGTTAGCGTTGTGGTATCGAACTGTGTACCTTTCTGTGTACGATGTGTTGGTTATCGAATCAACGGGTGTACCTCTGTTAGCGTTGTGGTATCGAACTGTGTACCTCTGTTATGCGTTGTGGTATCGAACTGTGTACCTCTGTTAGCGTTGTGGTATCGAACTGTGTACCTCTGTTAGCGTTGTGGTATCGAACTGTGTACCTCTGTTAGCGTTGTGGTATCGAACTGCGTACCTCTGTTAGCGTTGTGATATCGAACTGTGTACCTCTGTTAGCGTTGTGGTATCGAACTGTGTACCTCTGTTAGCGTTGTGGTATCGAACTGTGTACCTCTGTTAGCGTTGTGGTATCGAACTGTGTACCTCTGTTAGCGTTGTGGTATCGAACTGTGTACCTCTGTTAGCGTTGTGGTATCGAACTGTGTACCTCTGTTAGCGTTGTGGTATCGAACTGTGTACCTCTGTTAGCGTTGTGGTATCGAACTGTGTACCTCTGTTAGCGTAGTGGTATCGAACTGTGTACCTCTGTGAGCGTTGTGGTATCGAACTGTGTACCTCTGTTAGCGTTGTGGTATTGAACTGTGTACCTCTGTTAGCGTTGTGGTATCGAACTGTGTACCTCTGTTAGCGTTGTGGTATCGAACTGTGTAACTCTGTTAGCGTTGTGGTATCGAACTTTGTACCTCTGTTAGCGTTGTGGTATCGAACTGTGTACCTCTGTTAGCGTTGTGGTATCGAACTGTGTACCTCTGTTAGCGTTGTGGTATCGAACTGTGTACCTCTGTTAGCGTTGTGGTATCGAACTGTGTACCTCTGTTAGCGTTGTGGTATCGAACTGTGTACCTCTGTTAGCGTTGTGGTATCGAACTGTGTACCTCTGTTAGCGTTGTGGTATCGAACTGTGTACCTCTGTTAGCGTTGTGGTATCTAACTGTGTACCTCTGTTAGCGTTGTGGTATCTAACTGTGTACCTCTGTTAGCGTTGTGGTATCGAACTGTGTACCTCTGTTAGCGTTGTGGTATCGAACTGTGTACCTCTGTTAGCGTTGTGGTATCGAACTGTGTACCTCTGTTAGCGTTGTGGTATCGCTTTGTTTGTTGTTAAATCTTTAACCAAGTACAGTCGAACTCGGTTATAACGTCACGAAAGGCACTGAATATTTTGTGTCGTTATAAACGAGTGTTGTTATAACCGAGGAGTATAATGTTGTGGTTAACAGTGAGGAATTAATTGGTACCACAGAATATCTGACGGTATATTTGAGGTGCCGTGTAAACCGATGTCGTTATAACCGGGTTCGACTGTAAAATCATTCGTCCCAGAAGTCTGTGCGACATGCTGCACGTTAGTTTGTCTTGTTTGGTGGCGCCCCTGGCGGTCGGCAGTACTGAGCAGTCGGTAATGCAGCGCACTGTTAATGACCGTCTAGTCTTAATGTTGGTGATACTGAACGCTTGCACAGTAGAGTGCGTCGGTCAAAAGTATGAGCTTTACTGCGCAGTCGCGAAATGTGTGAATATTCTGCTGACGGAATTTTGCGATATCTGTCTGCCGAGCAATAAACATTACCCCAAAAAAATTTCAGGTCTTCAAATGTATTTCAGTGCAACGAGTTTTAGTGTTTCAGTACGAAGACACCCACAGTGTGCCCACACAACGTGTTTTAGTGTTCAGTACGAAGACACCCACAGTGTGCCCACACAACGTGTTTTAGTGTTCAGTACGAAGACACCCACGTGTGCCCACACAACGAGTTTTAGTGTTTCAGTACGAAGACACCCACAGTGTGCCCACACAACGTGTTTTAGTGTTTCAGTACGAAGACACCCACAGTGTGCCCACACAACGTGTTTTAGTGTTTCAGTACGAAGACACCCACGTGTGCCCACACAACGTGTTTTAGTGTTTCAGTACGAAGACACCCACAGTGTGCCCACACAACGTGTTTTAGTGTTTCAGTACGAAGACACCCACAGTGTGCCCACACAACGTGTTTTAGTGTTTCAGTACGAAGACACCCACAGTGTGCCCACACAACGTGTTTTAGTGTTTCAGTACGAAGACACCCACAGTGTGCCCACACAACGTGTTTTAGTGTTTCAGTACGAAGACGCCCACAGTGTGCCCACACAACGTGTTTTAGTGTTTCAGTACGAAGACACCCACAGTGTGCCTACACAACGTGTTTTAGTACGAAGACACCCACGTGTGCCCACACAACGTGTTTTAGTGTTTCAGTACGAAGACACCCACAGTGTGCCTACACAACGTGTTTTAGTACGAAGACACCCACGTGTGCCCACACAACGTGTTTTAGTGTTTCAGTACGAAGACACCCACAGTGTGCCTACACAACGTGTTTTAGTACGAAGACACCCACAGTGTGCCCACACAACGTGTTTTAGTGTTTCAGTACGAAGACGCCCACAGTGTGCCCACACAACGTGTTTTAGTGTTTCAGTACGAAGACGCCCACAGTGTGCCTACACAACGTGTTTTAGTGTTTCAGTACGAAGACGCCCACAGTGTGCCCACACAACGTGTTTTAGTGTTTCAGTACGAAGACGCCCACAGTGTGCCCACACAACGTGTTTTAGTGTTTCAGTACGAAGACACCCACAGTGTGCCCACACAACGTGTTTTAGTGTTTTAGTACGAAGACACCCACAGTGTGCCCACACAACGTGTTTTAGTGTTTCAGTACGAAGACGCCCACAGTGTGCCCACACAACGTGTTTTAGTGTTTCAGTACGAAGACACCCACAGTGTGCCTACACAACGTGTTTTAGTACGAAGACACCCACAGTGTGCCCACACAACGTGTTTTAGTGTTTCAGTACGAAGACACCCACGTGTGCCCACACAACGTGTTTTAGTGTTTCAGTACGAAGACACCCACGTGTGCCCACACAACGTATTTTAGTGTTTCAGTACGAAGACACCCACGTGTGCCCACACAACGTGTTTTAGTGTTTCAGTACGAAGACACCCACGTGTGCCCACACGTGTCGTTTGATTCTCACAATAGACAGACAGTTTCCCTAAACAAAGCAACTTATAACTGTAACAGTGTGACGTAAGCGACAGTTGTTGTTTATACGTAAAGGTAAAGTTCTCCCTAGAACAGGCCATGAAGGCCCAGAGGGGGAGTAGAGGTATAGCTCTACTCTTTCTTTAACCTCGGCGCTAGATGAGGTGGGTGGTCAACGCCACGCCCCGGCCGCTTTACCCCCGGGAATGACGCGGTACCCATTGCATAGGAGGCTGTGTAGGCCCCAGGGCCGTTCTGGACTGGTGCTGAAAATCTCGCCCCCACCGGGATTCGATCCACGGACCGTCCAGCTCTTAGCGAGTCGCTATACCGACTGCGCTATCGCGGCCCACTCCTACTCAATGGGTACCGGGGTTCTTTCTCAAGGATAAAGCGGCCGCGGGGTGAAGTTAACCACTCAGTTCTAAGCAGTGCAAAGGTGTTTTCACAGCTTGGACACATCCTTCCCCATTCCTGCCCGCCTCACCATACAGCACTCCTCGTAACTCGTCGCGCCTGCGCAGTTCAGCTCTGCGATCCTCGCCGTATACCGCATTCCAAGCCGTCAGCTGCAGTCCGCACTCAGCCAACACAGGCATGTCTGTACGCCTGCCTGTTCACCCCATCCCTCACGTGACCATTCATACAACACTGTTCTTCCTGTGCAAATCACGGTCCTTGTTCTGTGACGTCATCAACCTAATTCCACGCATTAATAAATCTGCGGAGTCCTTGAGTCGGGCTGGTGGAATGAGTGGATAAATGGCTCCAGCAGCAACAAACGAGTTCTTATAAAGTCCTTCTTTTAATTACTTCTTAAAGTCCAGTGGTTACTATACGTACCACAAGTTTAACATTCACAAATACTACGTTCTGCCCACACAGTGTATTTATGTGTTTTGTGTGGATCTGAGAACAAACAGCGATTATTTCACTGTACAACATTAACTGACTGGTTTGTATAACTGAGACGGAGTGTGTTTACTGCGCGGTACTGACTGTATTTATGTGTTTTGTGTGGATCTCAGAACAAACAGCGATTATTTCACTGTACAACATTAACTGACTGGTTTGTATAACTGAGACGGAGTGTGTTTACTGCGCGGTACGGACTGTATTTATGTGTTTTGTGTGGATCTCAGAACAAACAGCGATTATTTCACTGTACAGCATTAACTGACTGGTTTGTATAACTGAGACGGAGTGTGTTTACTGCGCGGTACGGTCTGTATTTATGTGTTTTGTGTGGATCTCAGAACAAACAGCGATTATTTCACTGTACAGCATTAACTGACTGGTTTGTATAACTGAGACGGAGTGTGTTTACTGCGCGGTACGGACTGTATTTGTGTGTTTTGTGTGGATCTCAGAACAAACAGCGATTATTTCACTGTACAACATTAACTGACTGGTTTGTATAACTGAGACGGGGTGTGTTTACTGCGCGGTACGGACTGTATTTATGTGTTTTGTGTGGATCTCAGAACAAACAGCGATTATTTCACTGTACAGCATTAACTGACTGGTTTGTATAACTGAGACGGAGTGTGTTTACTGCGCGGTACGGACTGTATTTATGTGTTTTGTGTGGTTCTCAGAACAAACAGCGATTATTTCACTGTACAACATTAACTGACTGGTTTGAATAACTGAGACGGAGTGTGTTTACTGCGCGGTACGGACTGTATTTATGTGTTTTGTGTGGATCTAAGAACAAACAGCTATTATTTCACTGTACAACATTAACTGACTGGTTTGTATAACTGAGACGGAGTGTGTTTACTGCGCGGTACGGACTGTATTTATGTGTTTTGTGTGGATCTCAGAACAAACAGCGATTATTTCACTGTACAGCATTAACTGACTGGTTTGTATAACTGAGACGGAGTGTGTTTACTGCGCGGTACGGACTGTATTTATGTGTTTTGTGTGGTTCTCAGAACAAACAGCGATTATTTCACTGTACAACATTAACTGACTGGTTTGAATAACTGAGACGGAGTGTGTTTACTGCGCGGTACGGACTGTATTTACGTGTTTTGTGTGGATCTCAGAACAAACAGCGATTATTTCACTGTACAGCATTAACTGACTGGTTTGTATAACTGAGACGGAGTGTGTTTACTGCGCGGTACGGACTGTATTTATGTGTTTTGTGTGGTTCTCAGAACAAACAGCGATTATTTCACTGTACAACATTAACTGACTGGTTTGAATAACTGAGACGGAGTGTGTTTACTGCGCGGTACGGACTGTATTTATGTGTTTTGTGTGGATCTCAGAACAAACAGCGATTATTTCACTGTACAGCATTAACTGACTGGTTTGAATAACTGAGACGGAGTGTGTTTACTGCGCGGTACGGACTGTATTTATGTGTTTTGTGTGGATCTCAGAACAAACAGCGATTATTTCACTGTACAACATTAACTGACTGGTTTGAATAACTGAGACGGAGTGTGTTTACTGCGCGGTACGGACTGTATTTATGTGTTTTGTGTGGATCTCAGAACAAACAGCGATTATTTCACTGTACAGCATTAACTGACTGGTTTGAATAACTGAGACGGAGTGTGTTTACTGCGCGGTACGGACTGTATTTATGTGTTTTGTGTGGATCTCAGAACAAACAGCGATTATTTCACTGTACAACATTAACTGACTGGTTTGTATAACTTAGACGGAGTGTGTTTACTGCGCGGTACGGACTGTATTTATGTGTTTTGTGTGGTTCTCAGAACAAACAGCGATTATTTCACTGTACAACATTAACTGACTGGTTTGAATAACTGAGACGGAGTGTGTTTACTGCGCGGTACGGACTGTATTTATGTGTTTTGTGTGGATCTCAGAACAAACAGCGATTATTTCACTGTACAGCATTAACTGACTGGTTTGAATAACTGAGACGGAGTGTGTTTACTGCGCGGTACGGACTGTATTTATGTGTTTTGTGTGGATCTCAGAACAAACAGCGATTATTTCACTGTACAACATTAACTGACTGGTTTGAATAAACTGAGACGGAGTGTGTTTACTGCGCGGTACGGACTGTATTTATGTGTTTTGTGTGGATCTCAGAACAAACAGCGATTATTTCACTGTACAACATTAACTGACTGGTTTGTATAACTGAGACGGAGTGTGTTTACTGAGCAGTACGGACTGAGTCTTTATATGTACACATCTAAAGCCCAGTGGTTACTATATGTACCACCACGTTTAACATTCAACAATTCTACGTTCTGCCCACACAGTGTATTTATGTGTTTTGTGTGGATCTCAGAACAAACAGCGATTATTTCACTGTACAGCATTAACTGACTGGTTTGTATAACTGAGACGGAGTGTGTTTACTGCGCGGTACGGACTGTATTTATGTTTTTGTGTGGATCTCAGAACAAACAGCGATTATTTCACTGTACAACATTAACTGACTGGTTTGAATAACTGAGACGGAGTGTGTTTACTGCGCGGTACGGACTGAGTCTTTATATGTACACATCTAAAGCCCAGTGGTTACTATATGTACCACCACGTTTAACATTCAACAATTCTACGTTCTGCCCACACAGTGTATTTATGTGTTTTGTGTGGATCTCAGAACAAACAGCGATTATTTCACTGTACAGCATTAACTGACTGGTTTGTATAACTGAGACGGAGTGTGTTTACTGCGCGGTACGGACTGTATTTATGTTTTTGTGTGGATCTCAGAACAAACAGCGATTATTTCACTGTACAACATTAACTGACTGGTTTGTATAACTGAGACGGAGTGTGTTTACTGAGCAGTACGGACTGAGTCTTTATATGTACACATCTAAAGCCCAGTGGTTACTATATGTACCACCACGTTTAACATTCAACAATTCTACGTTCTGCCCACACAGTGTATTTATGTGTTTTGTGTGGATCTGAGAACAAACAGCGATTATTTCACTGTACAACATTAACTGACTGGTTTGTATAACTGAGACGGAGTGTGTTTACTGCGCGGTACGGACTGTATTTATGTGTTTTGTGTGGATCTGAGAACAAACAGCGATTATTTCACTGTACAACATTAACTGACTGGTTTGTATAACTGAGACGGAGTGTGTTTACTGCGCGGTACGGACTGTATTTATGTGTTTTGTGTGGATCTCAGAACAAACAGCGATTATTTCACTGTACAACATTAACTGACTGGTTTGTATAACTGAGATGGAGTGTGTTTACTGCGCGGTACAGACTGTATTTATGTGTTTTGTGTGGATCTCAGAACAAACAGCATTATTTCACTGTACAACATTAACTGACTGGTTTGTATAACTGAGACGGAGTGTGTTTACTGCGCGGTACGAACTGGGTCTTTAAATACAATTCAGGTTGATAGTAGTCTCCAAGCGTTCTGCCAAAGCTGTCCTATATCCAAGCACGTTCCGTAACAGTTACCACACACCGCCTGAACTTACCGCTATCTCTACAACAGTCGCTGTGTGCTGCAAGTTCGCTTTACTGAACACAGTTCGCTCACACAAAATATATTACACATTTGGTCATTGACTGACGGTAGATTTCAGGACTTTTCTAACCGTATAGCAAAGGCCTGTTCAGACGTTTCGGAGGAACGTCTATTCCCATCTCCAAGCCGACTGACTCTAGTTCAGGTGGTTGCCACAGTAAATGGTTAGATGGGAACTCTGAAGGGAATTTCGCCCATAAGCGAGAGAAGGAGACAGTAGGTTCCTTCGAAACGTCGGAACAAACCTTTACTACACGTTGTAAGAACCTCAATATTATATCCGGCCACACACGACAGCACTATTACGCGTTCATTTGAACCACTGTGTACAGTGGCACACAGCGAGACATGGCACATATCTGGCTACGACACCGAGTACACAAGCTGACTGCGATGACGGCCGGGCGTGTAGGTACCCACTGCAGTCTGCGTTGGCAGTGTTGCCAATTTGCTTCATGTCTAGCCATGGCTCAAACAGTTAGTCGCCGGCCTCTCGCCGCGGAGGCCCGGGTTCGATCCCGAGTCATTCCATGTGGGATTTGTGGTGGACAATGTGGCACTGGGACAGGTTTTTCTCCCAGTACTTCGGTTTTCCCCTGTCAATTTCATTCCACCGGTGCTACATTTCACGGAAAAGAGAAAAAAATTGATCATCTTTATCACAGGGTTGCACAATAAGCCTCAAGGCTGCGGTGTGTCCGTAGCATCTGCTGCGGGGCCCTTCACTACAAAAAATATCAGGACTACAAACTCGGTTACAATATGAACTCTGCAATGACATTTTAAACCAAGCAGTGATTACATGTGCCACGTGTTTTAGTGTTTCAGTACGAAGACACCCACGTGTGCCCACACGTGTCGTTTGATTCTCACAATAGACAGACAGTTTCCCTAAACAAAGCAACTTATAACTGTAACAGTGTGACGTATGTGATAGTTGTTCTTTATACGTAAAGGTAAAGGTCACCCTACAACAGGCCATGAAGGCCCAGAGGAGTAGAGGTATAGCTCTACTCTTTCTTTAACCTCGGCGCTAGATGAGGTGGGTGGTCAACGCCACGCCTAGGCCGCTTTACCCCCTGGAAATAGACCCGGTACCCATTGTACAGGAGGCTGTGTAGGCTGAAAATCTCGCCCCCACCGGGATTCGATCCCCAGACCGTCCAGCCCGTAGCGAGTCGCTATACCGACTGAGCTATCGCGGCCCGTTGTTTATATGTAAAAAAGAACAGATTGTGTGTAGACCCAGTGTGTCCGTCTGTGACGTATCAGCGGGTACATCTGTCGGATTTTGACGACGTTCTGTATGAAAGACATGGACATGCCACTGAGCACTTGTTACTTTCGCGAAAATCCGTACAGTGAAAAGCGGTACTCCACTTGGCGGTATAAATAAAATCCTGTCACTACTTTTCACATTTATTGTCCTACGTGGGTTAAATTCGGTAGAAGGTGTCTATGACAGTCTGTGAGGGTCTATGACAGTCTGTGAGGGTCTATGACAGTCTGTGAGGGTCTATGACAGTCTGTCTTGATGGAGGTCTATGACAGTCTGTGAGGGTCTATGACAGTCTGTGAGGGTCTATGACAGTCTGTGAGGGTCTATGACAGTCTGTGAGGGTCTATGACAGTCCGTGAGGGTCTATGACAGTCCTGTGAGGGTCTATGACAGTCCGTGAGGGTCTATGACAGCCCGTGAGGGTCTATGACAGTCCGTGAGGGTCTATGACAGTCCGTGAGGGTCTATGACAGTCCGTGAGGGTCTATGACAGTCTGTGAGGGTCTATGACAGTCCTGTGAGGGTCTATGACAGTCTGTGAGGGTCTATGACAGTCCGTGAGGGTCTATGACAGTCCGTGAGGGTCTATGACAGTCGTGAGGGTCTATGACAGCCCGTGAGGGTCTATGACAGTCCTGAGGTCATGACAGTCGTGGGGTCTATGACAGTCTGTGAGGGTCTATGACAGTCCTGTGAGGGTCTATGACAGTCCTGTGAGGGTCTATGACAGTCTGTGAGGGTCTATGACAGTCTGTGAGGTCTATGACAGTCTGTGAGGGTCTATGACAGTCTGTGAGGGTCTATGACAGTCTGTGAGGGTCTATGACAGTCTGTGAGGGTCTTGACGTCCGTGAGGATGACAGTCCGTGAGGGTCTATGACAGTCCGTGAGGGTCTATGACTCCGTGAGTCTGACAGTCTCGTGTGAGGGTCTATGACAGTCTGTGAGGGTCTATGACAGTCTGTGAGAGGTCTATGACAGTCTGTGAGGGTCTATGACAGTCTGTGAGGGTCTGATGACAGTCTGTGAGGGTCTGTGACAGTCCTGTGAGGGTCTATGACAGTCCTGTGAGGGTCTATGACAGTCTGTGTGAGGGTCTATGACAGTCTGTGAGGGTCTTGACAGTCGTGAGGGTCTGATGACAGTCTGTGAGGGTCTATGACAGTCCTGTGAGGGTCTGTGACAGTCCGTGAGGGTCTATGACAGTCTGTGAGGGTCTATGACAGTCTGTGAGGGTCTATGACAGTCTGTGAGGGTCTATGACACGTGGCTATGCAGTCGTGAGGGTCTATGACAGTCGTGAGGGTCTATGACAGTCTGTGAGGGTCTATGACAGTCTGTGAGGGTCTATGACAGTCTGTGAGGGTCTATGACAGTCTGTGAGGGTCTATGACAGTCCGGAGGGTCTATGACAGTCCGTGAGGGTCTATGACAGTCTGTGAGGGTCTATGACAGTCTGTGAGGGTCTATGACAGTCGTGAGGGTCTATGACAGTCTGTGAGGGTCTATGACAGTCTGTGAGGGTCTATGACAGTCCGTGAGGGTCTATGACAGTCTGTGAGGGTCTATGACAGTCTGTGAGGGTCTATGACAGTCTGTGAGGGTCTATGACAGTCTGGAGGGTCTATGACAGTCCGTGAGGGTCTATGACAGTCCGTGAGGGTCTATGACAGTCTGTGAGGGTCTATGACAGTCTGTGAGGGTCTATGACAGTCTGTGAGGGTCTATGACAGTCTGTGAGGGTCTATGACAGTCCGTGAGGGTCTATGACAGTCCGTGAGGGTCTATGAAGTCTGTGAGGGTCTATGACAGTCTGTGAGGGTCTATGACATTCCGTGAGGGTCTATGACAGTCTGTGAGGGTCTATGACAGTCTGTGAGGGTCTATGACGTCTGGAGGGTCTATGACAGTCTGTGAGGGTCTATGACAGTCTGTGAGGGTCTATGACAGTCTGTGAGGGTCTATGACAGTCTGTGAGGGTCTATGACAGTCTGTAAGGGTCTATGACAGTCTGTGAGGGTCTATGACAGTCTGTGAGTTTCGTGAAAAGCGCCACAAAGTGGCCCCCTTTCCCTAACGACATAAAAGGAATTACATTCGCGCGCGAACCACGGAAACTTATCACACTCTGGGAGCAACGAGCATCTCGATAAGAACCTGTATACTGCGTCACGAAGTTAACTAACAAAGTCGCTAAATATTATTCGGGTTTCACACGGTTACGTATTGCAAGACAAACAGATTAACATCCGAAAATTCGCCGGAAGGTCGGAGAAGACCGCTGAGTTAATCTGTAAAGGCAGCTCCATATGTGGGAGGTGAACACTGTGCAGTGCGCTGCACACTGAGAGCTGTGCGCTGTCGCAGTTTCTAGGCTAATTGAAGTGGAAGAGAAAGTGCCTTTCACTGGCTGAAAACACAACAAAGAACAATGAGGTGATTTCGCTGGACTTTGATAGTCATGACATATCAAACTGCCCACTGCTACGTGGCCACACGTCATTACATGTCATGACATATCAAACTGCACACTGCTACGTGGCCACACGTCATTACATGTCATGACATGTCAAACTGCACACTGCTACGTGGCCACACGTCATTACATGTCATGACATATCAAACTGCACACTGTACGTGGCCACACGTCATTACATGTCATGACATATCAAACTGCACACTGCTAGTGGCCACACGTCATTACATGTCATGACATATCAAACTGCCCACTGCTAGTGGCCACACGTCATTACATGTCATGACATATCAAACTGCCACTGCTATGTGGCCACACGTCATTACATGTCATGACATATCAAACTGCACACTGCTACGTGGCCACACGTCATTACATGTCATGACATATCAAACTGCCCAATGCTAGTGGCCACACGTCATTACATGTCATGACATATCAAACTGCACACTGCTACGTGGCCACACGTCATTACATGTCATGACATATCAAACTGCCACTGCTAACGTGGCCACACGTCATTACTGTCATGACATATCAAACTGCCACACTGCTACGTGGTCACACGTCATTACATGTCATGACATATCAAACTGCCACTGCTACGTGGCCACACGTCATTACATGTCATGACATATCAAACTGCCCACTGCTACGTGGCCACACGTCATTACATGTCATGACATATCAAACTGCCACTGCTACGTGGCCACACGTCATTACATGTCATGACATATCAAACTGCCACTGCTACGTGGCCACACGTCATTACATGTCATGACATATCAAACTGTCACACTGCTACGTGGCCACACGTCATTACATGTCATGACATATCAAACTGCCCACTGCTACGTGGCCACACGTCATTACATGTCATGACATATCAAACTGCCCACTGCTACGTGGCCACACGTCATTACATGTCATGACATATCAAACTGCACACTGCTACGTGGCCACACGTCATTACATGTCATGACATATCAAACGTGCACACTGCTACGTGGCCACACGTCATTACATGTCATGACATATCAAACTGCACACTGCTACGTGGCCACACGTCATTACATGTCATGACATATCAAACTGCCACTGCTACGTGGCCACACGTCATTACATGTCATGACATATCAAACTGCACACTGCTACGTGGCCACACGTCATTACATGTCATGACATATCAAACTGCACACTGCTACGTGGCCACACGTCATTACATGTCATGACATATCAAACTGCCCACTGCTACGTGGCCACACGTCATTACATGTCATGACATATCAAACTGCACACTGCTACGTGGCCACACGTCATTACATGTCATGACATATCAAACTGCCACTGCTACGTGGCCACACGTCATTACATGTCATGACATATCAAACTGCCACTGCTACGTGGCCACACGTCATTACATGTCATGACATATCAAACTGCCACTGCTACGTGGCCCACGTCATTACATGTCATGACATATCAAACTGCACACTGCTACGTGGCCACACGTCATTACATGTCATGACATATCAAACTGCCCACTGCTACGTGGCCACACGTCATTACATGTCATGACATATCAAACTGCCCACTGCTACGTGGCCACACGTCATTACATGTCATGACATATCAAACTGCCCACTGCTACGTGGCCACACGTCATTACATGTCATGACATATCAAACTGCCCACTGCTACGTGGCCACACGTCATTACATGTCATGACATATCAAACTGCCACTGCTACGTGGCCACACGTCATTACATGTCATGACATATATCAATAACTGCACATTCATCACGTGGGCCACACGTCATTACATGTCATGACGCGAGCCAAGCTACTGACACACTCCCATCGAGCAAATGACAGTCAGTAACCTACTCGACAAATTCCCCGCCCTTTGCGGAAACGGAAATTAAATAATTACAGAGAAACCAAGGTCAAACTTACAGGGACGGAGGGCTAAACAAGAAGTACAATTTTGTGCTCACAAAAAATATAGTGGAAAATAGACAAGCTACTCAAATCCAATCAAAATATACTTCTTGCGAACTTTTTCTCTATTATCCTACCACCAAGGATTCGTCGTTCAAGTGACACTGTGCCCAGGCTGCTGACATGTGACTCAACAAACTGTACTGTTCATCAGACTGTCCAACGTAACAACACAGCAACTCACTACTGTTTCCTTCTAGCAGTCAATCTGTCCAATGATCGCCGAGGTTGAGCAGGTTGCAAAGTTCAGGTAACGGCCAAACTTTATACGGTGCTTAGACATTAGCTGTTACATTGCAAAGCCAGAACGGAAGAGACTGTGTACTTCGGGGAGACAGGCTTAGATGGGAGGAAAATGTAGCGGTTGACTGTCAGATAACAGCATTAACTGACTGGTTTGTATAACTGAGACGGAGTGTGTTTACTGCGCGGTACGGACTGTATTTATGTGTTTTGTGTGGATCTCAGAACAAACAGCGATTATTTCACTGTACAACATTAACTGACTGATTGTGTAACTGAGACGGAGTGTGTTTACTGAGCGGTACGGACTGAATTTATGTGTTTTGTGTGGATCTCAGAACAAACAGCGATTATTTCACTGTACAACATTAACTGACTGGTTTGTATAACTGAGACGGAGTGTGTTTACTGCGCGGTACGACTGTATTTATGTGTTTTGTGTGGATCTCAGAACAAACAGCGATTATTTCACTGTACAACATTAACTGACTGGTTTGTATAACTGAGACGGAGTGTGTTTACTGCGCGGTACGGACTGTATTTATGTGTTTTGTGTGGATCTCAGAACAAACAGCGATTATTTCACTGTACAACATTAACTGACTGGATTTGTATAACTGAGACGGAGTGTGTTTACTGCGCGGTACGGACTGTATTTATGTGTTTTGTGTGGATCTCAGAACAAACAGCGATTATTTGACTGTACAACATTAACTGACTGGTTTGTATAACTGAGACGGAGTGTGTTTACTGCGCGGTACGGACTGTATTTATGTGTTTTGTGTGGATCTCAGAACAAACAGCGATTATTTCACTGTACAACATTAACTGACTGGTTTGTATAACTGAGACGGAGTGTGTTTTACTGCGCGGTACGGACTGTATTTATGTGTTTTGTGTGGATCTCAGAACAAACAGCGATTATTTCACTGTACAACATTAACTGACTGGTTTGTATAACTGAGACGGAGTGTGTTTACTGCGCGGTACGGACTGTATTTATGTGTTTTGTGTGGATCTCTGAACAAACAGCGATTATTTCACTGTACAACATTAACTGACTGGTTTGTATAACAGAGACGGAGTGTTTACTGCGCGGTACGGACTGTATTTATGTGTTTTGTGTGGATCTCTGAACAAACAGCGATTATTTCACTGTACAACATTAACTGACTGGTTTGTATAACAGAGACGGAGTGTTTACTGCGCGGTACGGACTGTATTTATGTGTTTTGTGTGGATCTCAGAACAAACAGCGATTATTTCACTGTACAACATTAACTGACTGGTTTGTATAACAGAGACGGAGTGTGTTTACTGCGCGGTACGGACTGTATTTATGTGTTTTGTGTGGATCTCAGAACAAACAGCGATTATTTCACTGTACAACATTAACTGACTGGTTTGTATAACAGAGACGGAGTGTGTTTACTGCGCGGTACGGACTGTATTTATGTGTTTTGTGTGGATCTCAGAACAAACAGCGATTATTTCACTGTACAACATTAACTGACTGGTTTGTATAACAGAGACGGAGTGTTTACTGCGCGGTACGGACTGTATTTATGTGTTTTGTGTGGATCTCAGAACAAACAGCGATTATTTCACTGTACAACATTAACTGACTGGTTTGTATAACAGAGACGGAGTGTTTACTGCGCGGTACGGACTGTATTTATGTGTTTTGTGTGGATCTCAGAACAAACAGCGATTATTTCACTGTACAACATTAACTGACTGGTTTGTATAACTGAGACGGAGTGTGTTTACTGCGCGGTACGGACTGTATTTATGTGTTTTGTGTGGATCTCAGAACAAACAGCGATTATTTCACTGTACAACATTAACTGACTGGTTTGTATAACAGAGACGGAGTGTATTTACTGCGCGGTACGGACTGTATTTATGTGTTTTGTGTGGATCTCAGAACAAACAGCGATTATTTCACTGTACAACATTAACTGACTGGTTTGTATAACAGAGACGGAGTGTATTTACTGCGCGGTACGGACTGTATTTATGTGTTTTGTGTGGATCTCAGAACAAACAGCGATTATTTCACTGTACAACATTAACTGACTGGTTTGTATAACTGAGACGGAGTGTGTTTACTGCGCGGTACGGATTGTATATTTCCCTATACACCATTGCATAACCGTATTTTCTGAACTGCTATTTTAACGTGCGGTATTTACTAATTTGACATTCTTACGGGTTTAATTACAGTGTAAATAATTATCATGTAGCGACATATGATTTGTAAAATGGAAGACCAAAAACTGGGCCGATCTTGTCCCAGAAACGTAATGTGTTATATTCCAATACATAGGATGGATGAAGTCCCAAAATTCTACGAGTTCAAAGGTCACGTACCATCGTTAGAACCCTACAGAACAGAAACGGAGTTCGTTCACTGCGCGGTACGAGCTGAACAGCTTAAATAAGTCATATTCAGGTGTTAAAGTGTTACGGCATAAGTTGACACCAACACACATGGCGATAACAGAGATTGGTTGCGTTCTGAGCGGATTTACGCTCATCTGTATCCCAGAGCGTTACGCTGCATCTCTGAACACACCCTCAGATCTTGTAGTCCTTGGAACAGAGCGGCCTTTGTGGTTTGTCTTCTTTATTAGTCGCAAGGCGCGCCATTTGTGATGATGTGAAGAAGCATAAGAAGGAGACGCTCGTGCATGTTCGAATTACACACAGCACATCCACGGCCACCTAAATTCCTTCCGGGCACGAGTTCAGAAGGCTGTGCATTCTTTGTCTGCGTGGGAAAAGTTCCGAGAGTTGGAGCAGACAGGCTGCGAGTAACAGTGGCACACGTTACAACTTCAGTTCGAATGAGGCAGTGAGCTAGAAGGACGGAGCCCGAGCTAACTCACACCACATTCACTGTTTGCACAGAGAATTTATCAGCTAAAAATCAAATACTCCGTATAAGAGGATAATACTAAAATTGGGGGGGAGGGGGGGGCACGCGGTGGCGCAGTTGGTTGAGGCACTGCGCTACAAGCCGGAAGGTCGCGGGTTCGATTCCCGATGTGTCACTGGAATTTTTCATTGACATAATCGTTCCGGTCGCACTATGGCCCTGGGGTCGACTCAGCCTCTAACAGAAATGAGTACCAGGAGTATCTCCTGGGGGGTAAAGGCGGCCGGTGCGTAGTGCTGACAAACTTACCACCTTCATGTGCCGATTGTCTATAAATCTGGGAGCCTCAACCTCCTGGAAACCTAAGGGCCTGTCCAGGCCTGTATGGGATTGCTTTACCTAATACTAAAATGGGTCTTTAAGGTGGAGAGTGTCAGTGTGGGCCGTGCCAAGGCTCAGGCCGTTAGTCGCCGGCCTTTCATTGCGGAGGCCCGGGTTCGATCCAGAGTCAGTCCACGTAGGATTTGTGGTGGACAAAGTGGCACTGTGACAGGTTTTCCCCCGAGAACTTCGGTTTTCCCCTGTCAGTTTCATTCCACCGGTGCTCCATTACACGTAAAAATGAAAAAATTTATTCATCTTTATCACAGGGTTGCACAATAAGCCTTAAGGCTGCGGTGTGTCTGCAGCTTCTGCTGCGGGGCCCTTCAATAAATAAAAAAGGTGTCAGTGTTGGCTAGATCCATGTGGCTGACAGTACGCCCAGTGTCGAGCTTTCGTGAACACAGTATTGAAACTTACAGTTTTATAAGGAGAATTACTTGAGTAACTGAGAAACTATCAGCGTATGTAGAAGGACTCTGCTCAGTCGAGTTAAACCTGTCACTGCCTGTCGTGTCATGACCATGTACAGATCCCATGGAATTAACTTCATGAAGAAACATTCTGTTTGAGAAGCTAATCGCTGTTCAAATCGCCAAAAAGAAATCCCAGGTCCTTTATGAAAAGATAAAGTTCATTACCGTGCCCACAAAAGCAATGCAGTCTAATGGCAAACTTGTGTCAGAGAAAACGCAAAACGTCTCAACAATACTGACGGTCGGCGTGACTTAATTGTTTCTGCTCGCACGTAACTTTCTCCCAAGCTCGCTGTCATCAGACTGTGTCTGATACGGGAACGTTGTAAACAACTACAAAGAGAAATCAACCTACGTGACAAACCGTAGATGGTTGTGGACACCTACCGTGACAACCGGTAGATGGTTGTGGGACACTACCGTGACAACCGGTAGATGGTTGTGGGACACTACCGTGACAACCGGTAGATGGTTGTGGGACACCTACCGTGACAACCGGTAGTTGGCTGTGGGACACTACCGTGACAACCGGTAGTTGGCTGTGGGACACACGTATGCGTCAACCGTGACAACCGGTAGTTGGCTGTGGGACACTACCGTGACAACCGGTAGATGGCTGTGGGACACTACCGTGACAACCGGTAGATGGCTGTGGGACACTACCGTGACAACCGGTAGATGGCTGTGGGACACTACCGTGACAACCGGTAGATGGTTGTGGGACACTACCGTGACAACCGGTAGATGGTTGTGGGACACTACCGTGACAACCGGTAGATGGTTGTGGGACACCTACCGTGACAACCGGTAGATGGTTGTGGGACACCTACCGTGACAACCGGTAGATGGTTGTGGGACACCTACCGTGACAACCGGTAGATGGCTGTGGGACACTAACCGTGACAACCGGTAGATGGTTGTGGGACACCTACCGTGACAACCGGTAATGGTTGTGGGGACACTACCGTGACAACCGGTAGATGGCTGTGGGACACTACCGTGACAACCGGTAGATGGTTGTGGGACACTACCGTGACAACCGGTAGATGGTTGTGGGACACTACCGTGACAACCGGTAGATGGTTGTGGGACACCTACCGTGACAACCGGTAGATGGTTGTGGGACACCTACCGTGACAACCGGTAGATGGCTGTGGGACACTACCGTGACAACCGGTAGGTGGTTGTGGGACACCTACCGTGACAACCGGTAGATGGTTGTGGGACACCTACCGTGACAACCGGTAGATGGTGGTGGGACATCTACCGTGACAACCGGTAGATGGTTGTGGGACACCTACCGTGACAACCGGTAGATGGTTGTGGGACACCTACCGTGACAACCGGTAGATGGTTGTGGGACACCTACCGTGACAACCGGTAGATGGTTGTGGGACACCTACCGTGACAACCGGTAGATGGTTTGGGACACCTACCGTAACAACCGGTAGATGGTTGTGGGACACCTACCGTGACAACCGGTAGATGGTTGTGGGACACCTACCGTGACAACCGGTAGATGGTTGTGGGACACCTACCGTGACAACCGGTAGATGGTTGTGGGACACTACCGTGACAACCGGTAGATGGTTGTGGGACACTACCGTGACAACCGGTAGATGGTTGTGGGACACTACCGTGACAACCGGTAGATGGCTGTGGGACACCTACCGTGACAACCGGTAGATGGTTGTGGGACACTACCGTGACAACCGGTAGATGGTTGTGGGACACCTCTGTGTACGTCTGACCTGTCAGGGGCGATCACAACGAAAAGTTGAACAAAAGCGCATATTAACTACATGTCCGTCTGTAACATCTACAAAACCGCAGGACGGATTTTCATGAAATTTGATACCAAGAACTGTGCACGCTGTTCAATTGTTCGTTACACACTGACAACTACAACTTCACAAGATAAACTGTACACAAATGATGCGCGCGCATCCCGGGACTTACTCGATAATCGGTCCGACACTACTGACAACAGTAAAACATACTTATGTTGGTTGTGACAGTACTACTGACAACAGTAAAACATACTGTGTTGGTTGTGACAGTACTACTGACAACAGTAAAACATACTTGTGTTGGTTGTGACAGTACTACTGACAACAGTACAACACACTTGTGTTGGTTGTGACAGTACTACTGACAACAGTAAAACATACTTGTGTTGGTTGTGACAGTACTACTGACAACAGTACAACATACTTGTGTTGGTTGTGACAGTACTACTGACAACAGCATAACATACTTGTGTTGGTTGTCAGACGCAGTGTTGCTTACATTTCAACTGTCGCTGTCAGTCACTCTGTTCCATTTCAACTGTCGCTGTCAGTCACACTGTTCCATTTCAACTGTCGCTGTCAGTCACACTGTTCCATTTCAACTGTCGCTGTCAGTCACACTGTTCCATTTCAACTGTCGCTGTCAGTCACACTGTTCCATTTCAACTGTCGCTGTCAGTCACACTGTTCCATTTCAACTGTCGCTGTCAGTCACACTGCTCCATTTCAACTGTCGCTGTCAGTCACACTGTTCCATTTCAACTGTCGCTGTCAGTCACACTGCTCCATTTCAACTGTCGCTGTCAGTCACACTGTTCCATTTCAACTGACGCTGTCAGTCACACTGTTCCATTTCAACTGACGCTGTCAGTCACACTGCTCCATTTCAACTGTCGCTGTCAGTCACACTGTTCCATTTCAACTGTCGCTGTCAGTCACACTGTTCCATTTCAACTGTCGCTGTCAGTCACACTGTTCCATTTGAACTGTCGCTGTCAGTCACACTGCTCCATTTCAACTGACGCTGTCAGTCACACTGTTCCATTTCAACTGTCGCTGTCAGTCACACTGCTCCATTTCAACTGACGCTGTCAGTCACACTGCTCCATTTCAACTGTCGCTGTCAGTCACACTGTTCCATTTCAACTGTCGCTGTCAGTCACACTGTTCCATTTCAACTGTCGCTGTCAGTCACACTGCTCCATTTCAACTGTCGCTGTCAGTCACACTGTTCCATTTCAACTGTCGCTGTCAGTCACACTGCTCCATTTCAACTGTCGCTGTCAGTCACACTGTTCCATTTCAACTGACGCTGTCAGTCACACTGTTCCATTTCAACTGTCGCTGTCAGTCACACTGTTCCATTTCAACTGTCGCTGTCAGTCACACTGTTCCATTTCAACTGTCGCTGTCAGTCACACTGTTCCATTTCAACTGTCGCTGTCAGTCACACTGTTCCATTTCAACTGTCGCTGTCAGTCACACTGTTCCATTTCAACTGTCGCTGTCAGTCACACTGTTCCATTTCAACTGACGCTGTCAGTCACACTGTTCCATTTCAACTGTCGCTGTCAGTCACACTGTTCCATTTCAACTGTCGCTGTCAGTCACACTGTTCCATTTCAACTGTCGCTGTCAGTCACACTGTTCCATTTCAACTGACGCTGTCAGTCACACTGTTCCATTTCAACTGTCGCTGTCAGTCACACTGTTCCATTTCAACTGTCGCTGTCAGTCACACTGTTCCATTTCAACTGACGCTGTCAGTCACACTGTTCCATTTCAACTGTTGCTGTCAGTCACACTGTTCCATTTCAACTGTCGCTGTCAGTCACACTGTTCCATTTCAACTGTCGCTGTCAGTCACACTGTTCCATTTCAACTGTCACTGTCAGTCACACTGTTCCATTTCAACTGTCGCTGTCAGTCACACTGTTCCATTTCAACTGACGCTGTCAGTCACACTGTTCCATTTCAACTGTCGCTGTCAGTCACACTGTTCCATTTCAACTGTCGCTGTCAGTCACACTGTTCCATTTCAACTGTCGCTGTCAGTCACACTGTTCCATTTCAACTGTCGCTGTCAGTCACACTGTTCCATTTCAACTGTCGCTGTCAGTCACACTGTTCCATTTCAACTGTCACTGTCAGTCACACTGTTCCATTTCAACTGTCGCTGTCAGTCACACTGTTCCATTTCAACTGACGCTGTCAGTCACACTGTTCCATTTCAACTGTCGCTGTCAGTCACACTGTTCCATTTCAACTGTCGCTGTCAGTCACACTGTTCCATTTCAACTGTCGCTGTCAGTCACACTGTTCCATTTCAACTGTCGCTGTCAGTCACACTGTTCCATTTCAACTGTCACTGTCAGTCACACTGTTCCATTTCAACTGTCGCTGTCAGTCACACTGTTCCATTTCAACTGACGCTGTCAGTCACACTGTTCCATTTCAACTGTCGCTGTCAGTCACACTGTTCCATTTCAACTGTCACTGTCAGTCACACTGTTCCATTTCAACTGTCGCTGTCAGTCACACTGTTCCATTTCAACTGACGCTGTCAGTCACACTGTTCCATTTCAACTGTCGCTGTCAGTCACACTGTTCCATTTCAACTGTCGCTGTCAGTCACACTGTTCCATTTCAACTGTCGCTGTCAGTCACACTGTTCCATTTCAACTGTCGCTGTCAGTCACACTGTTCCATTTCAACTGTCGCTGTCAGTCACACTGTTCCATTTCAACTGTCGCTGTCAGTCACACTGTTCCATTTCAACTGTCGCTGTCAGTCACACTGTTCCATTTCAACTGTCGCTGTCAGTCACACTGTTCCATTTCAACTGTCGCTGTCAGTCACACTGTTCCATTTCAACTGTCGCTGTCAGTCACACTGTTCCATTTCAACTGTCGCTGTCAGTCACACTGTTCCATTTCAACTGTCACTGTCAGTCACACTGTTCCATTTCAACTGTCGCTGTCAGTCACACTGTTCCATTTCAACTGTCACTGTCAGTCACACTGCTCATTTCATAACTAACACTATTTCAATGTGGCAAGCCGTTTATGGACCAGACGATACATTACTCCGTTCATAATAGTCCGCCACTGGCCGCTATCCTGAGCCAGTTTAATCCAGGCCACGATAAAACATGTTGCATCACGCCTTCTCTTTATGTAGCTTTATTTAGTCACAATTACCTTCAATCTAGTTACATTACCAAAACACTACTTCCTTCCAGTCACCTGAGCATCCACGTGAACCAATTGCAATCACCGTGAAGATGGAGGCAGTAACTTCCTCGAATGTTGGAACCTTTATTACACGGTGAAAAAGTAAAGCAATCCCATTACAGGCCTGGACAGACCCTGAGGGTTCCAGGAGGTTGGTAAGGTTGTCAGCCCTACGCACCGGCAGCCTTTACCCCGCAGAATATATTCCTGGTACTCATTTCTGTTAGAGGCTGAGTCGACCCCAGGGCCACAGTGCGGCCGAAAGGATTATGTCAATGAAAAATTCCAATAACCCCAACAGGAATCGAACCCGCGACCTTCCAGCTTGTAGCGGTGTATCGACAAACTGCGCCACCGCGTGCCCCCACTACACGGCGTAAAGATGCAAAGAACGGCCATCGCTTGTAGAAAATCCTCCGCGAAAACACGCAAACCCAAAATGCGAAGTCCTATTTCTTTGGAAGACATCCCAATACGTCGTCACCTAATAAGGCACGAAATATCTGAATGAAGACGGGCTCGAATCCCTGACCACTCCAGTAGAGTCTCGAGAGGCTGCACTTGGAGCCACGCAACACGGAAAGTCGCGCACTGCGCAAAAGACTACATTTCCTCTGGGAAACCAGGCTAACATGGCACAGAGACGACACACTGTCCGCCTGGCCTGGTGACCCCATTTATTGAACAGCTTGTCTTGTCTCTCCAGCTCGCCTCCCTTCGCCTTGCGCGTTTCTCTGTTGACGGATATTAAACACTTAGCCTAGGGGTAATTGTGCGCCTTCTAAATAGCGCTCGAAACTACGTTCTGCCCACACAGTGTATTTATGTTTTGTGTGGATCTCAGAACAAACAGCGATTATATGGCACTGGGCGGGCGGTCTTTGTAATGGAGACGGACTGTGATGGACGACGGTGAATTTGGAAATTATTAAGTATTATTTAGATCAAAGTAGCTTTGCGAGGTCAACTCCAACACGCTACTCAAAATCATTTATTTAGTAACGTTATCGTTGTCACGGCAAGAGTACGACTATGACTTGGAGACTGAGATTAAACTGAAATAATTTAAAGATCCAGTCCGTACCGCGCAGTAAACACACTCCGTCTCAGTTATACAAACCAGTCAGTTAATGTTGTACAGTGAAATAATCGCTGTTTGTTCTGAGATCCACACAAAACACATAAATACAGTCCGTACCGCGCAGTAAACACACTCCGTCTCAGTTATACAAACCAGTCAGTTAATGCTGTACAGTGAAATAATCGCTGTTTGTTCTGAGATCCACATAAAACACATAAATACAGTCCGTACCGCGCAGTAAACACACTCCGTCTCAGTTATACAAACCAGTCAGTTAATGCTGTACAGTGAAATAATCGCTGTTTGTTCTGAGATCCACACAAAACACATAAATACAGTCCGTACCGCGCAGTAAACACACTCCGTCTCAGTTATACAAACCAGTCAGTTAATGCTGTACAGTGAAATAATCGCTGTTTGTTCTGAGATCCACACAAAACACATAAATACAGTCCGTACCGCGCAGTAAACACACTCCGTCTCAGTTATACAAACCAGTCAGTTAATGCTGTACAGTGAAATAATCGCTGTTTGTTCTGAGATCCACACAAAACACATAAATACAGTCCGTACCGCGCAGTAAACACACTCCGTCTCAGTTATACAAACCAGTCAGTTAATGCTGTACAGTGAAATAATCGCTGTTTGTTCTGAGATCCACACAAAACACATAAATACAGTCCGTACCGCGCAGTAAACACACTCCGTCTCAGTTATACAAACCAGTCAGTTAATGCTGTACAGTGAAATAATCGCTGTTTGTTCTGAGATCCACACAAAACACATAAATACAGTCCGTGCCGCGCAGTAAACACACTCCGTCTCAGTTATACAAACCAGTCAGTTAATGCTGTACAGTGAAATAATCGCTGTTTGTTCTGAGATCCACACAAAACACATAAATACAGTCCGTACCGCGCAGTAAACACACTCCGTCTCAGTTATACAAACCAGTCAGTTAATGCTGTACAGTGAAATAATCGCTGTTTGTTCTGAGATCCACACAAAACACATAAATACAGTCCGTACCGCGCAGTAAACACACTCCGTCTCAGTTATACAAACCAGTCAGTTAATGCTGTACAGTGAAATAATCGCTGTTTGTTCTGAGATCCACACAAAACACATAAATACAGTCCGTACCGCGCAGTAAACACACTCCGTCTCAGTTATACAAACCAGTCAGTTAATGCTGTACAGTGAAATAATCGCTGTTTGTTCTGAGATCCACACAAAACACATAAATACAGTCCGTACCGCGCAGTAAACACACTCCGTCTCAGTTATACAAACCAGTCAGTTAATGCTGTACAGTGAAATAATCGCTGTTTGTTCTGAGATCCACACAATACACATAAATACAGTCCGTACCGCGCAGTAAACACACTCCGTCTCAGTTATACAAACCAGTCAGTTAATGCTGTACAGTGAAATAATCGCTGTTTGTTCTGAGATCCACACAAAACACATAAATACAGTCCGTACCGCGCAGTAAACACACTCCGTCTCAGTTATACAAACCAGTCAGTTAATGCTGTACAGTGAAATAATCGCTGTTTGTTCTGAGATCCACACAAAACACATAAATACAGTCCGTACCGCGCAGTAAACACACTCCGTCTCAGTTATACAAACCAGTCAGTTAATGCTGTACAGTGAAATAATCCCTGTTTGTTCTGAGATCCACACAAAACACATAAATACAGTCCGTACCGCGCAGTAAACACACTCCGTCTCAGTTATACAAACCAGTCAGTTAATGCTGTACAGTGAAATAATCGCTGTTTGTTCTGAGATCCACACAAAACACATAAATACAGTCCGTACCGCGCAGTAAACACACTCTGTCTCAGTTATACAAACCAGTCAGTTAATGCTGTACAGTGAAATAATCGCTGTTTGTTCTGAGATCCACACAAAACACATAAATACAGTCCGTACCGCGCAGTAAACACACTCCGTCTCAGTTATACAAACCAGTCAGTTAATGCTGTACAGTGAAATAATCGCTGTTTGTTCTGAGATCCACACAAAACACATAAATACACTGTGTGGGCAGAACGTAGAATTGTTGAATGTTAAACATGGCGGTACATATAGTAACCACTAGGCTTTAGAGGGATAATGATTAACAATTCAGAAATCATGCAGCAGCAAGCTGTCGCGAACTAATTTCTGTTAACATTCCGGCATTTGCCTGTACAGACAACAAAGCACCGCAAACCCCGCAATGAGGACAGCTTGTGACCAAACCCCGTTTCGAAACCGGCTCCCCCAGCATAAAGGTCACAAACATTCATTCTCACCATTCAACGTACAGTCGACATATACAGTAGATACAGTGCAGCTAAATAAGCAACAAAATATCTGTTTTCTCATTCATCGTGCAGACAGCAGGATGTTAGCAGTGCTTAAAAGAAAAGTCCCGCCCCTGTCTGGTTCGGCAACGCGCACCACCACGTTAGAACCGCTGCAGCGACGTAAGAGTGCCAGCGACGTAAGAGTGCCAACGACGTAAGAGTGCCAACGACGTAAGAGTGCCAACGACGTAAGAGTGCCAGCGACGGACGTGCCAGCGACGTAAGAGTGCCAACGACGTAAGTGCCAACGACGTAAGAGTGCCAACGACGTAAGAGTGCCAGCGACGTAAGAGTGCCAACGACGTAAGAGTGCCAGCGACGTAAGAGTGCCAGCGACGTAAGAGTTCCAGCGACGTAAGAGTGCCAGCGACGGAAGTGCCAGCGACGTAAGTGCCAGCGACGTAAGTGCCAGCGACGTAAGTGCCAGCGACGTAAGTGCCAGCGACGTAAGAGTGCCAGCGACGTCTGCCGGGGCGTCGTCGTGTAACAGGAAGTGTTTAGAGGGACAAAATAGATGTTTTGAGGAAGTGCTGTAGGGGAATCCCCGCGTTCCAGTTTGGACACTGGAAGGTGCCATTCGTAAGGACCTTAAGGCGGGACACTTATGAGGAGTTGAATGACGAGTTTGAAATGAAGAGGAGGAGAGTCGAGCTATTAAATAACAAATATATTATTGTCTATCGTATAAAAATTAATAAAGGAACAAATGTATTTTAGCAAAGCAAAATTATATGCACTGTGTGGAATAAAATGAAACTAGCCGCCCAGATAAGAATCGCATAAAGGAGAGGGAGAGAGAGAGGAAAAAATGGCGCTCCCAAATCGCATGTCCTTACGTCCGGTCTCTTGTAGCTAACCCTAAATCTGACCCTGATTATTCAGTGTTTATCAAGAAATAATATATTAATTTTTTTTATTTTACGTACCCCCTAAAATGTCTTCGCGTACCCCCGGGGGTAAGCGTACCCCAGGTTGAATACCACTTCTCTAGCCTAATCACTATACTGACTGAGCTACCCTTCCACTATAATAATGATGTCCATATGCAACAAAGAACGCCTATGCACCTTTCAAATCCTATACCCAAATGTTAAACTGTTGCACAGAGGACGCGGGCCCAAACAGTAGTGTTACGTCACTTTTGCACGAAATGACCGCCACTAGGGCGGGGAAAAGAAGCAGCAGAAGACAGAGAGGCTATTACATGGTACAATGAGCAGACGGGCGTTGCTACGGGCAGCGTCACACCGGCACATCGCGAGACACAAACTGAAACAGACAGCTGGATGATCTGTTTGACAACACTGCATCGACTGCGTCATTAAGTGCTCATGACGTCACAACGTCAGTTCATTCGTCAGCCGCAAGGACCTGATGCTTCCCGCAACACTTCCAACTTGCCTCACTTCTGCCCTGAAGATGGAGGCAGTGTCTGTAGCATGCACAATACACATCAAAGACACGCAAACCATTTTCGTTAAAGATCAGAAGGAAAGACATACTGTGGTGGATACAAGGTGTGGATACAAGGTGTGGATACAAGGTGTGGATACAAGTGTGGATACAAGGTGTGGATACAAGTGTGGATACAAGTGTGGATACAAGGTGTGGATACAAGGTGTGGATACAAGGTGTGGATACAAGTGTGGATACAAGTGTGGATACAAGTGTGGATACAAGGTGTGGATACAAGGTGTGGATACAAGGTGTGGATACAAGGTGTGGATACAAGGACAATATTAAGATGGACGTTAAAGGGGGGTTGGGGCGGTGGAGTGGATTAAGTTGGCTCTGAACAGGTAACAACAGCTCTTGTGAAAACGGTCATGATTCGTCGCGTTGCATAAAGGTAAAGGTCACCCTATAACAGGCCATGAAGGCCCAGAGCGGGAGTAGAGGTATAGCTGTACTCTTTCTTTAACCTTGGCACTAGATGGGGGTGGGTGGTCAACGCCACGCCCCGGCCGCTTTACCCCCGGGAAAGACACCCGGTACCCATTGTACAGGAGGCAGGGTGGGCCCCAGGGCCGGTCTGGACGGGTCAGGTTTATAATATGAGACAATTTTCAGGTTGAAATTCTTTATGCAGCAGCGCAAGTGAGAGCGAAACAAGAAGGCGGGCCGATCCAGGCTCAAACTCAGGACAGTCACCGAAAGCTTTTAGTGACGTGTCAGAGGTTCGCGTATCGCTGAAGGCAGCACAAAGGACGCGAGCTTCAGCATCAAGTGTCTGAAACAGGTACTAACATCCTTTGAAACCTGAAGAAACAGATGCAGAAACAACGCGAAACGCAGCAGCAGATACATCATGTGGTAGGTCCATGAAGGTGTGCCATAGCACAGTGCGTGACAACGCGACACGCAGCGGCAGATACATCGTGTGGTAGGTCCATGAAGGTGTGCCATAGCACAGTGCGTGACAACGCGACACGCAGCGGCAGATACATCGTGTGGTAGGTCCATGAAGGTGTGCCATAGCACAGTGCGTGACAACGCAACACGCAGCAGCCCGCCGTTACCGTGGCCACTCTGGTAACATCACAACGTACAGTGTCACAACGCAACACGCAGCAGCCCGCCGTTACCGTGGCCACTCTGGTAACATCACAACGTACAGTGTCACAACGCAACACGCAGCAGCCCGCCGTTACCGTCGCCACTCTGGTAACATCACAACTTACAGTGTCACAACGCAACACGCAGCAGCCCGCCGTTACCGTCGCCACTCTGGTAACATCACAACTTACAGTGTCACAACGCAACACGCAGCAGCCCGCCGTTACCGTCGCCACTCTGGTAACATCACAACTTACAGTGTCACAACGCAACACGCAGCAGCCCGCCGTTACCGTGGCCACTCTGGTAACATCACAACTTACAGTGTCACAACGCGACACGCAGCAGCCCGCCGTTACCGTCGCCACTCTGGTAACATCACAACGTACAGTGTCACAACGCGACACGCAGCAGCCCGCCGTTACCGTAGCCACTCTGGTAACATCACAACGTACAGTGTCACAACGCAACACACAGCAGCCCGCCGTTACCGTGGCCACTCTGGTAACATCACAACGTACAGTGTCACAACGCAACACGCAGCAGCCCGCCGTTACCGTGGCCACTCTGGTAACATCACAACTTACAGTGTCACAACGCAACACGCAGCAGCCCGCCGTTACCGTGGCCACTCTGGTAACATCACAACTTACAGTGTCACAACGCAACACGCAGCAGCCCGCCGTTACCGTGGCCACTCTGGTAACATCACAACTTACAGTGTCACAACGCAACACGCAGCAGCCCGCCGTTACCGTCGCCACTCTGGTAACATCACAACTTACAGTGTCACAACGCAACACGCAGCAGCCCGCCGTTATCGTTGCCACTCTGGTAACATCACAACTTACAGTGTCACAACGCAACACGTAGCAGCCCGCCGTTACCGTCGCTACTCTGGTAACATCACAACTTACAGTGTCACAACGCAACACGCAGCAGCCCGCCGTTACCGTCGCTACTCTGGTAACATCACAACGCACAGTGTCACAACGCAACACGCAGCAGCCCGCCGTTACCGTGGCCACTCTGGTAACATCACAACTTACAGTGTCACAACGCAACACGCAGCAGCCCGCCGTTACCGTGGCCACTCTGGTAACATCACAACTTACAGTGTCACAACGCAACACGCAGCAGCCCGCCGTTACCGTGGCCACTCTGGTAACATCACAACTTACAGTGTCACAACGCGACACGCAGCAGCCCGCCGTTACCGTCGCCACTCTGGTAACATCACAACTTACAGTGTCACAACGCGACACGCAGCAGCCCGCCGTTACCGTCGCCACTCTGGTAACATCACAACTTACAGTGTCACAACGCGACACGCAGCAGCCCGCCGTTACCGTCGCCACTCTGGTAACATCACAACTTACAGTGTCACAACGCAACACGCAGCAGCCCGCCGTTACCGTGGCCACTCTGGTAACATCACAACTTACAGTGTCACAACGCAACACGCAACAGCCCGCCGTTACCGTCGCCACTTTGGTAACCGTACGTATTGGTACGTGTACAGCGGACACCGTGTGTTTTGTGTTCTCTGTTAGGTCCGCGCTTCGAAATCAAAAAAGGCTGTTCATTTTGTTACATTTACTCGCCAGCAGAAGGCAAAGCTCTTAGCATCGAAATGCTGATTCGGACGTCGGCTGGCGTCATGTGTCGTCAGCACCGGAAGTGTGATGCTGATGTTGCAACACTGGACACCACACACGGATATCGCACTATAGGAGCAGGCCTACAAACGTAACGAAACACAGTGTAACTCGGTTATGACGTCATGAAAGGGACTGAAATATTTTGTGTCGTTATAAACGAGTGTCGTTATAACCGAGTAGTGTAATGTTATGGTTAACAGTGAGGAATTAATTGGTACCACAGAATGTCTGACGTTATAGACGAGGTGTCGTATAAACCGATGTCGTTATAACCGGGTTCGACCGTACTAAATACCTTGCATGCTAATTAAAGCTAAAATCTTCTAGGCTCAATTAATGAAACGTGACGACATGAGGAAGTAAGTGCCGTGGAGGTATAACTCCATGCATTCTTAACGTCGGCATTGGCGGCATCAGTGATTACGTTTACGCTGCGGTGCTGATTTAATAGACGGCTGGATGAGCTTCCGGGGTCTGTCTTCACGTTTCCAAGGAGAGGTGACCTCGGCTGTAACCAAGTAACTATACTGACAGAGCTATCAGGGCTCCCATAACTACTTATATTTTCACTGTTGTATGACAGCAATCGGTGCTCACTTCGAAGCGTTCTCAGCCAGCAGCGCAACCGGAAGGTTCATTGCCTTTTCAAAACACTCAGCTGCTGGACCCTATCCTGAGCCAACTCAATCCATCCCAGCCCACATCCTCACACACTGTCGTTATGTAAATGACCCCTATGGGGTCGCTTGTCTTATAAACCACGCCCAGTCACTGGCTTTTCGGAGACTGTCTGAACAGATCCGAGGCCTGACTTCAACTTAGTGGATAGGCGAACTCTCAGAATAACAGGTTTCCGGTATTAATACACGAAGTGTCAGGAAATACTCCTGGTACTCATTTCTGTTAGAGGCTCAGTCGACCCAGGGCCATAGTGCGGCGGGAAGGATTATGTCAATGAAAAATTTCGATGACACCATCGGGAATCGAACCCGCAACCTTCCGGCTTGTGGAGCAGTGCCTCAACCAACCTCATGAGTGCAGAAACATTTGACGAATCTGTGGGTATGAATGTCCGTCTGTTGTGTTTGTTGTGTAGGAAGCGACATCTGCGACGGGCCGATCACTCGTCCAGAGGAGTCCTACCGAGTGTGTGTGTGTGTCTGACTGTGTGTGATCTAGAAACCTCAAAAACGAGAGGCTTAAGCCCGATTTGGGCTGTTGCGCCACAGAAAGTAATTCGGCAATGTTCATCCTCTTCCTGAGACACGCTATAGACCAGCGGTTCCCAAACATTTTCGGTCCACCGCCCCCTTGGTTCCATAAACACACCCACAGCGCCCCCCTACCTTTTTTAAAAAAACATAAATGCGCTTTTATTTCCACTTTTATTTTATATTTCAAAAATCGTTTAAATAAAATTATAAGAGTTAAACTTAATGTTTTATGTGTTAATTAATAATTTAAAATTTATTATATTTTTATGATTAACAATAATTCATCTAGCAATAGTTTATTAAACAAAAAATATGTGCTTGAATAAGATTCATAAATTAAAATACTAAGAAATTTAGCTCATTTTTTATTTTTAACACAAAAATTACTTTATTTCAATTTTATTATAAATAAATGCACTACTTGTCTACTAGCGCCCCCCTGTGATAATAACAGCGCCCCCTTCCACCTCTCGTACCTATTAGCGCCCAGCTCGGTAATCCCACCGCCCCCCAGGGGGCGATACCGACTTTATTTCAATTTTATTATAAATAAATGCACTACTTGTCTACTAGCGCCCCCCTGTGATAATAACAGCGCCCCCTTCCACCTCTCGTACCTATTAGCGCCCAGCTCGGTAATCCCACCGCCCCCCAGGGGGCGGTACCGACTTTATTTCAATTTTATTATAAATAAATGCACTACTTGTCTACTAGCGCCCCCCTGTGATAATAACAGCGCCCCCTTCCACCTCTCGTACCTATTAGCGCCCACCTCGGTAATCCCACCGCCCCCCAGGGGGCGGTACCGACTTTATTTCAATTTTATTATAAATAAACGCACTACTTGTCTACTAGCGCCCCCCTGTGATAATAACAGCGCCCCCTTCCACCTCTCGTACCTATTAGCGCCCACCTCGGTAATCCCACCGCCCCCCAGGGGGCGGTACCGACTTTATTTCAATTTTATAATAAATAAATGCACTACTTGTCTACTAGCGCCCCCCTGTGATAATAACAGCGCCCCCTTCCACCTCTCGTACCTATTAGCGCCCAGCTCGGTAATCCCACCGCCCCCCAGGGGGCGGTACCGCCCACTTTGGGAACCGCTGCTATAGCCGATGACACAGCTGACTGCGCTCGGCCAACTTCTGCCGCAGGTCGCTGTACAAACTGCTAACACAACGGCAATGTCGTTTGCCTGTAGTCTTAGTTGCTAGGAAGCAGAAAGACTGCAGAAAGTCACGTTGCTATGGAAACGAGGCGAGTGGAGCCTCAAGCCGCGATCAAGTTACGTTGGGGCTGCAATCCTGTTAGCGGGATATCCGGTGGGTAAGGGCAGAACTGCCGGTGTCAGCCACTGGAACACGTGGTCTTGCAACAGGATACTTCGCTAACAGCTTCGTGCTGCCACGAAAAGTTTCGCGCGAAGCACAAACTTCTATCTCAGCAACTAACCAGAAACCATTTCCAGAAGCTAATAGTTTCGACTGACTGATACATGCACATATATTTTGTTGACAATCGTTTAACGTAAATTCTGTCACTTATATTTATTACGACTTTTTCCACTGTCACAACACACGACGTTTCGGAAACTGTTTCCGAAACTCGTGTAAAAAGTCCCAAAAAATAAAAGTGACAGAACCAATAGTTTCTAGCTCTGACATCAAAACCGCGGCGTAACGCAATGTGACGCTGCGTCGCTAGGTAAGTTCTTACCGACGTTTCGGACGAACGTGAGGCTTTTGTCTTCAACGGCTCAAGACCCTAACACCTCCTCGGCTGTTAAACAGACTAACAACATTTTATGAAACCCAACGGTTCATCACCGCGTTCACAAGAGCCCAACACTTACACCAATCATAAGCCAGATTAATCCAGTCCACACCGCCCCATCCTACTTCTTTAAGGTGCACGGTATATATAATATAAAGTTATTTAACGTCGTTTTAATATAATCCCCCATCGACGCCTAGATCTGCTAAGTAGCTCTTTCCTTCAGTTTAACCCACCAATATCATGTATGTACTTCTCCCCCATACGTGCTACATGCCCCGCCCACCTCATCTTCCTTGACTTTATCACCCGCGTAATGTTTGGTGATCAGTACAGATCATAAAGCTCCTCGTTATGTAGTCTTCTCCACTCCCGTTACCCCGTCCCTCTTAGGCCCAAATACCCCCCTCAGCTCCCTACTCTCAAACACCCTCAGCCTATGTTCCTCCCTCAGTGTGACAGACCAAGTTGCACACTCATACAAAACAACAGGCAAAATTTCTTCTTGGATTTGTTGACCCTTGAAAATGGGACAGATAGCTGACCTTTGTTCACGCACGCCACCCCCACGCCACCCCCCACGCCACCCCCACGCCACCCCCACGCCACCCCACCCAAGAGTTTGGCCCTGAATTCTTTTACTCTTCTTTATTCTCCATGTGCCCACTGTACCAAGGGGTGCACAAAAGTTTCCATTCACCGTGTGCCCACTCTACCCAGGGGTGCACAAAAGTTTCCCTTCTCCGTGTGCCTACTGTACCAAGGGGTGTACAAAATTTCCCTTCTCCGTGTGCCCACTCTACCCAGGGGTTCACAAAAGTTTCCCTTCTCCGTGTGCCTACTGTACCAAGGGGTGCACAAAATTTCCCTTCTCCGTGTGCCCACTCTACCCAGGGGTGCACAAAAGTTTCCCTTCTCCATGTGCCCACTCTACCCAGGGGTGCACAAAAGTTTCCATTCACCGTGTGCCCACTCTACCCAGGGGTGCACAAAAGTTTCCCTTCACCGTGTGCCCACTCTACCCAGGGGTACACAAAAGTTTCCCTTCTCCGTGTGCCCACTGTACCAAGGGGTGCACAAAAGTTTCCCTTATCCGTATGCCCACTCTACCCAGGGGTGCACAAAAGTTTCCATTCACCGTGTGCCCACTCTACCCAGGGGTGCACAAAAGTTTCCCTTCACCGTGTGCCCACTCTACCCAGGGTGCACAAAAGTTTCCATTCACCGTGTGCCCACTCTACCCAGGGGTGCACAAAAGTTTCCATTCTCCGTGTGCTCACTCTACCCAGGGGTGCACAAAAGTTTCCATTCACCGTGTGCCCACTCTACCCAGGGGTGCACAAAAGTTTCCCTTCACCGTGTGCCCACTGTACCAAGGGGTGCACAAAAGTTTCCCTTATCCGTAAGCCCACTCTACCCAGGGGTGCACAAAAGTTTCCATTCACCGTGTGCCCACTCTACCCAGGGGTGCACAAAAGTTTCCCTTCACCGTGTGCCCACTCTACCCAGGGGTGCACAAAAGTTTCCATTCACCGTGTGCCCACTCTACCCAGGGGTGCACAAAAGTTTCCATTCACCGTGTGCCCACTCTACCCAGGGGTGCACAAAAGTTTCCATTCTCCGTGTGCTCACTCTACCCAGGGGTGCACAAATGTTTCCCTTCTCCGTGTGCCCACTCTACCCAGGGGTGCACAAATGTTGCATAAATCTAGTAGCCACCCCAAAATTCCAGGCGTTAGAATGGTGACAAGCAAGTTCCATACTGAGGACCCAAAAACATTAGGCGCCACTGTACAAAACTAAGTCGCCCGGGCGACCTGACGCCCGAAATTTATGCACTCCTGATCTGCATTACGCCAATTCAATGGCTAGCAATGACTGTTTCTTCGAAGATGTAGCGGGTTAACTGTAAAGACAACTGCTTACTTAATGCGACGCAGAGTTATGGAAGAGGTGGAGCCGTACCTTCACTACTCCTATACATCTTGGATCTGCGTTTGGGCACAGAGGCAAGTTTCTGTCTACGAAAACCTGGGTTCCGATGGTGGTGAATGTTAAGATTGCTATATTTTGGACTATGACGCCGTGTAATTTGGGATATTGTTGTTTCGGAGCAGATTGCCGTCTCCATTTTCAGAGTAAAAGAGATGAGAAATGTCGAACTGTTGGCAGCACATTCTCCCAAAAGGCTGGCATACATCTAGCCTACCAGACTACACGGTGTCACACGACAGACCGTACTTTCTGTATATTTGTTCCGCACAGGACAGACATTACGCACAAACAAAGCTATCAGCGACCTTCAGCTGTCAGTTCGCCAGCAATTAGCTTCATTAGCACAGGCACAGTTCGGCGTCTAAACAACCGCAGCTCCGAGCTGCCGTCAGTAAATTTGAAACACATTTCAACAGACAAACGTAAACACATTCTTCTCTGCACAAACCCTTACTCTAGAACAGTGGTATCCAACCTGGGGTACGCGTACCCCCGGGGTAGGCGAAGACATCTTAGGGGGTACGTAAAATAAAAAAAATTAATATATTATTTCACGATAAACACTGAATAATCAGGGCCAGATTTACGGTTAGCCACAAGATACCGGACGTAAGGACATGCGATTTGGGAGCGCCATTTGTGTCTCTCTCTCTCTCCTTTATGCGATTCTTGTCTGGGCGGCTAGTTTCATTTTATTCCACATAGTGCATATAATTTTGCTTTGCTAAAATACATTTGTTCCTTTATTAATTTTTATACGATAGACAATAATATATTTGTTATTTAATAGCTTGACTCTCCTTTTTCTCATTTAAAACTTATTATTTAATACATTATTTTGGATGTAATTTATTTAACTTATTTTAGATGTAGATTATAGACTGTGTATAACTTGAATTGTGCACCAACAGCTTTGGGGGTACAAAGTTGAGGAGAAATTATATGTGGGGGTACGTGAACAAAAAAGGTTGAATGCCGCTGTTCTAGAACATTCACGACGTCACTCTGTCTTAGTTACTTGACACTCAATGCACGCATTTCGCCTTTACCATACCGGGAATCCAGACGCTAGTTTCAAGCAACTGTAGTTTCAAGTTGCATAAAACCAAGTGCTTGAAACCAGTTTCTTGTGTGCGCGCGTCGCTCTACAATAGCTCCAAGCATTACTGCACACAGCGAGGGCAGAAGGCAGGCAGGCGGTGTCCCTGTACTAAGCACCACGCCATGAGGAGTGGAGGAATAGCTCCAAGCATTCTTAATCTCGGCACCGAAGCTGTTTCTTTCCTCAGCCAGTCATAACAACGTGTTGCAACAGTCGGCGTAGTCGGTATAACGACTCGCTACGAGCTGGACGGTCCGGGGATCGAATCCCGGTGGAGGCGAGATTTTCCGCACCCGTCCAGACCGGCCCTGGGGTCTACCCAGCCTCCTGTACAATGGGTATCGGGTCATTGCCGGGGGTAAAGCGGCCGGGGCGTGGCGTTGACCACCCTATTTAGCGCCGAGGTTAAAGAAAGGTTTTATATTCTTCATACAGTGGATTTCCATCTGATCACACATGTTGGATTGGTTGTATTATAGAAAGAAGTTGTATGGTGTAATAAAGTGTGTGCATTTGTTGGTTGAAAAATGTGTGGTTAAAGAAAGAGTAGAGCTATGCCTCTACTCCCTCTCTGGGCCTTTATGGCCTGTTCTAGGGCGAACTCTCTCTTTACTCTGCAACAGAGTGGGGTGGGCCAGACGTTAAGGTCCCCTGTTCCGCAGATTCCGACAGGGTCACGTGGTACAGAGACGAACTGACACGTGTTGCCAAGTGTTCAGAGTCTGTCGAACCAATCACGATCTTTGACTAAACTAAGAAATGTGGCAGCACTGCACAGCTCCTACTGCTGTGATGGCAGTGGTAATGTGGCACTTCGCGAGCTTCGTACAAACAGATGACTGGACAGAGGTGACGGTGCAGACGGTGCAGTCCGTACACACACGACACTAGACAAGTGCTGACGTGCTGACTGTGCCGTCGTACACACACGACACTAGACAGAGGTGCTGACGGTGCTGACTGTCCACGACTAGACAGAGTGCTACGGTGCGACGGTGCAGTCCGTACACACACGACACTAGACAGAGGTGCTGACGGTGCAGTCGTACACACACGACACTAACAGAGGTGCTGACGGTGCAGTCCGTACACACGACACTAGACAGAGGTGCTGACGGTGCGTCCGTACACACACGACACTAGACAAGGTGCTGACGGTGCAGTCCGTACCACACGACATAGACAGAGGTGCTGACGAGCTGACGTGCCGTCCGCACACACACGACACTAGACAGAGGTGCTGACGACGCTGACGGTGCAGTCCGTACACACACGACACTAGACAGAGGTGCTGACGACGCTGACGGTGCAGTCCGTTACACACACGACACTAGACAGAGGTTGCTGACGACGCTGACTGTGCAGTCCGTACACACACGACACTGAGACAGAGGTGCTGACGATCGCTGACTGTGCAGTCCGTACACACACGACACTAGACAAGGTGCTGACGACGCTGACTGTGCAGTCCGCACACACACGACACTAGACAGAGGTGCTGACGACGCTGACTGTGCAGTCCGCACACACACGACACTAGACAGAGGTGCTGACGACGCTGACTGTGCAGTCCGTACACACACGACACTAGACAGAGGTGCTGACGATCGCTGACTGTGCAGTCCGCACACACACGACACTAGACAGAGGTGCTGACGACGCTGACTGTGCCGTCCGACACACACACGACACTAGACAGAGGTGCTGACGACGCTGACGGTGCAGTCCGTACACACACGACACTAGACAGAGGTGCTGACGACGCTGACGGTGCAGTCGTACACACACGACACTAGACAGAGGTGCTGACGACGCTGACTGTGCAGTCCGTACACACACGACACTAGACAGAGGTGCTGACGACGCTGACTGTGCAGTCCGTACACACACGACACTAGACAGAGGTGCTGACGACGCTGACGGTGCCAGTCCGTACACACACGACACTAGACAGAGGTGCTGACGACGCTGACGTGCAGTCCGCACACACACGACACTAGACAGAGGTGCTGACGACGCTGACTGTGCAGTCCGTACACACACGACACTAGACAGAGGTGCTGACGACGCTGACTGTGCAGTCCGTACACACACACACAGACAGAGGTGCTGACGACGCTGACGGTGCAGTCCGTACACACACAACACTAGACAGAGGTGCTGACGACGCTGACTGTGCCGTCCGTACACACACAACACTAGACAGAGGTGCTGACGGACGCTGACTGTGCCGTCCGTACACACACAACACTAGACAGAGGTGCTGACGACGCTGACTGTGCCGTCCGTACACACACAACACTAGACAGAGGTGCTGACGACGCTGACTGTGCCGTCCGTACACACACAACACTAGACAGAGGTGCTGACGACGCTGACTGTGCCGTCCGTACACACACAAACACTAGACAGAGGTGCTGACGACGCTGACTGTGCCGTCCGTACACACACAACACTAGACAGAGGTGCTGACGACGCTGACTGTGCCGTCCGTACACACACGACACCAGACAGAGGTGCTGACGACGCTGACCGTGCCGTCCGTACACACACGACACTAGACAGAGGTGCTGACGACGCTGACTGTGCCGTCCGTACACACACAACACTAGACAGAGGTGCTGACGACGCTGACTGTGCGTCCGTACACACACAACACCAGACAGAGGTGCTGACGACGCTGACCGTGCCGTCCATACACATACGACACTAGACAGAGGTGCTGACGACGCTGACCGTGCCGTCCGTACACACACGACACTAGACAGAGGTGCTGACGACGCTGACGGTGCAGTCCGTACACACACGACACTAGACAGAGGTGCTGACGACGCTGACTGTGCCGTCCGTACACACACAACACCAGACAGAGGTGCTGACGACGCTGACGGTGCGGTCCGTACACACACGACACTCACTGGGCACAACACAGGGCTTCTCTAAACTCAATGAGAAAGAGATGTATTGTCCCAGCATGGAATCGAACCTCAACCCCTCGACTGTCCATCCTGTAGCTAAACTAACTAACTAACTCCATACAGCACAGTCCTTCTTGAGAAGCTAACAGGTCCTCAGCTAGTCAAGAAATTCCCCGCGTTTTATGGAACCCGAAGGTTCATTACCGCACTCACAACAGCCCGCCAACTGTCCCTATCCTGAGCCATATCAATCCAGTCCATGCCCCCCATCCTACTTCTTGAAGATCCATTTTAATATTATACTCCCATCTACGCCTGGTCCTTCCCTCAGGTCTCCCCACCAAAATCCTGTATGCACCTCTCCCCTCACCCATACATGCTACATGCCCCGCCCATCTCATTCTTCTTGATTTGATCACCCGAATAATATTTGGTGATGAGTACAGATCATTAAGTTCCTCGTTATGTAGTCTTCTCCACTCCCCTGTTACCCCGTCCCTCTTAGGCCCAAATATCCATCCCGTAGCTACGCAGCATAAACAGCGAAACAGTGAACATTCAGAACTATGTTATTGGGTCCGTCGTAACTTCTGCAGCACAACAAGGCCTCACACCACAATGACAAACAAACTTCTGCAGCAACAACAAGGCATCACACCACAATGACAATAAAACTTCTGCAGCACAACAAGGCCTACACACCACAATGAACAAACAAACATATGCAGCACAACAAGGCTCAAACAACCAACAACTACAAAACAAACTGTACTGCAGAAACAACATAGACCTACAAAACGCACAACTGAACTACACAAAACAAACATTGCACACAAAACCACAACTGCACATATGACAAAAACACTATGCAGCACAACAATGAAACTACAAACACCACAATACAAAACCAAACTTCTGCAGCACAAACAAGGCACTACACCACAAGAACCAAACAAACTACTCAGACACAACAAGCCTCACACACAACGCAAACAAATTCTGCAGCACAACAAGCCTCACACTCACAATGACAAAACGCAACAACTGAATACTCCACACAATAACAACAAATCTGCACACAACAACTCAACACGACAAACAAAACTTCATGCAGACAACAAGGCCTACACAAATCGACAAACAAATTCTGCAGCACAACAAGCTCAACACAATACAAAACAAACTTCTGCTACACAACAATGCCTCACAACCACAATGACAAACAACTTCTGCAGCACAAAAGCCTCACACACAATGAAAACAAACTTCTGCACACAAAAGGCCTCAACACAACACAATGACAACAAACTCTGCAGCACAAAACAAGGCTACACACACAAAACGCAACTGAAACTAACAAAAACAACAATGACACACAACAAAACGCAACTTCTACAAAACCACAACATGACAAACAAAACTGAATACTACAAACAACTACGACACAATACAAAACGCAAACTGAATCTACACACAAACAATGGACACTACAACAAAACCAAACAACTGAATACTACAAAAACAACACTGACACTACAAAACGCAAACTGAATACTACACAAACAACAATGACACTACAAAACGCAACTGAATACTACAAAAACAACATTGACACTACAAAACGCAACTGATACTACAAAAACAACTATGACACTACAAAACGCAAACTGAATACTACAAAAACAACATGACACTACAAAAACCGCAAACTGAATACTACAAAAACAACATTTGACACTACAAAACGCAACTGAAACACAAAAACAACAAACCTACAAAAAGCAAACTGAACTCAACAAAAGCCTAAACCAACTGAATAACAAAAACATTGACACACAAACGCAACAAACTCAAAACACATACACACAAAATGAACACAAACACTGACACACAAACCAAATGAACTACAACAACAAGCACTACAAAACAAACTATACCAAACAACAAGCCTCAAACCAACAATTACAAAAACACAAGTACACAAACAAACAAGAAACAAAAACAACATGCACTACAAAACCAAACTTACTACAAACAACAGAACTACAAAACCAACTTCTACAAAACAACAATGACCTCAAACGCAAATAATCTACAAAAACAACATGACACACAAAACAAACTATACACAAAAACAACTAACCACAAACAACTGTACTACAAACAACATACACTACAAAACAAACTTCTACAAAAACAACTCACACAAAGCAAACAATACTCAAACAACAATGCCTACAAAACGCAAACGAATCTACAAAACAACAGCCTACAAAAGCAAAAATCTCAAAAACAAGACACTACAACGCAAACAATACTCAAAACAACATACACTACAAACGCAAACTATCTCAAAACAACTACACACAAAGCAAACAAACTCAAAACAAGCCTACAAAAGCAAACAATACTACAAACAACATGCCTACAAAAGCAAACAATCTCAAACAACATTGACACACAAAACGCAAACAAACTCAAAAACAACATGACACACAAGCAAACAACTACAAAACAACAAGCCTACAAACGCAAACAATCTCAAACAACTACACTACAAACGCAAACATCTACAAAAACAACAGACACTACAAAACGCAAACGATACTACAAAAACAACATGACACACAAAACCAAATGAAACTACAAACAACAGCCTACAAACGCAAACAAACTACAAAAACACATACCACACAAACAACTGTCTACAAAAACAACATGACACTACAACAAACAATCTCAAACAACAAGCACACAAAACGCAAACTATACACAAAACCTACACTACAAAACCAAACTTCTCAAAACAACAAGCCTCAAAAGAAACAAACTACAAAACAACAAGACACTACAAAAGCAAACTGAATACTACAAAAACAACAATGACACTACAAACGCAAACTGAATACTACAAAAACAACAATGACACTACAAAACGCAAACTGAATACTACAAAAACACATAGACACTACAAACGCAAATGATACACAAAAACAACATAGACACTACAAAACGCAAACTGATACTACAAAACAACATAGACTACAAAACGCAAACTGAAACTACAAAAAAACATGACACTACAAAACGCAAACTAAAAAACTACTACAAAAACAACAAATATGACACTACAAAACGCAAACTGAATACTACAAAAACAACATGACACTACAAAACGCAAACTGAATACTACAAAAACAACAAATGACACTACAAAACGCAACTGAATACTACAAAACAACAAAAACAAAACAAACAATACTACAAAACAACAAACAACAAAACGCAAACGAATACTACAAAAACAAATATGACACTACAAAACGCAAACTGAATACTACAAAAACAACATAGACACTACAAAACGCAAACTGAATACTACAAAAACAACATGACACTACAAAACGCAAACTGAATACTACAAAAACAAATATGACACTACAAAACGCAACGAATACTACAAAAACAACATTGACACTACAAAACGCAAACTGAATACTACAAAAACAACATATGAACACTACCAACAACAAAAACGCAAACTGAATACTACAAAAACAACATTGACATACAAAACGCAAACTGAATACTACAAAAACAACTATGACACTACAAAACGCAAATGAATACTACAAAAACAACATATGACACTACAAAACGCAAACTGAATACACAAAAAAACATGACACTACAAAACGCAAACTGAATACTACAAAAACAACATAGACACTACAAAACGCAAATAATACTCAAAAACAACATGACACTACAACGCAATGATACTACAAAAACAACATATACAAAAACAAAAACAACACTCAAACCAATAATACTACAAAAACAAATGACATACAAAACGCAAACTGATATACAAAAACATGACACTACAAAACGCAAACTGAATACTACAAAAACAACTAAACTACAAAACGCAAACTGATATACAAAAACAACTATGACACTACAAAACGCAACTGAATACTACAAAAACAACATTGACACTACAAAACGCAAACTGAATACTACAAAAACAACATATGACACTACAAAACGCAAACTGAATACTACAAAAACAACATACACTACAAAACGCAAACTGAATACTACAAAAACAACATATGACACTACAAAACGCAAACTGAATACTACAAAAAAACAATGACACTACAAAACGCAAACTGAATACTACAAAAACAACATATGACACTACAAACGCAAACTGATACTACAAAAAACAACAATGACACTACAAACGCAAACTGAATATACAAAACACATAGACATACAAACGCAAACTGAATATACAAAAACAACATGACACTACAAAACGCAAATGAATACTACAAAAACAACATGACACTACAAAACGCAAACTGAATATACAAAAAAACAATGAACACAAAACGCAAATGAATACTACAAAAACAACAGACACTACAAAACGCAAACTGAATACTACAAAAACAACATAGACACTACAAAACGCAACTGAATACTACAAAAACACATATGACACTACAAAACGCAAACTGAATACTACAAAAACAACAATGACACTACAAAACGCAAACTGAATACTACAAAAACAACATGACACTACAAAACGCAACTGAATATAAAAAACAACATAGACACTACAAAACGCAAACTGATACTACAAAAACAATATGACACTACAAAACGCAAATGAATACTACAAAAACAACAATGACACTACAAAACGCAAACTGAATACTACAAAACAACATTGACACTACAAAACGCAAACTGAATACTACAAAAACAACATTGACACTACAAAACGCAAACTGAATACTACAAAAACAACATATGACATACAAAACGCAAACTGAATACTACAAAAACAACATGACACTACAAAACGCAATGAATACTACAAAAACAACATATGACACTACAAAACGCAAATGAATACTACAAAAAAACAACATATGACACTAAAAACGCAAACTGAATACTACAAAAAAACAATGACACTACAAAACGCAAACTGAATACTACAAAAACAAACATATGACACTACAAAACGCAAACTGAATACTACAAAAACAACATATGACACTACAAAACGCAAACTGAATACTACAAAAACAACATATGCACTACAAACGCAAACTAATACTACAAAAAACTGCACACAAACGCAATGAATACTACAAAAACAACATAGACACTAACAAAAACGCAAACTGAATACTACAAAAACAACATATGACACTACAAAACGCAAACTGAATACTACAAAAAACAACATATGACACTACAAAACGCAAACTGAATACTACAAAAACAACATATGACACTACAAAACGCAAACTGAATACTACAAAAACAACATATGACACTCAAAAGCAACTGAATACTACAAAACAAAAGACACACAAAACGCAAACTGAATACTACAAAAACAACATATGACACTACAAAACGCAAACTGAATACTACAAAAACAACATATGACACTACAAAACGCAAACTGAATACTACAAAAACAACATATGACACTACAAAACGCAAACTGAATACTACAAAAACAACATATGACACTACAAAACGCAAACTGAATACTACAAAAACAACATATGACACTACAAAACGCAAACTGAATACTACAAAAAAACATATGACACTAAACAACAACTAACAAAACAAAACGCAAACTGAATACTACAAAAACAACATATGACACTACAAAACGCAAACTGAATACTACAAAAACAACATATGACACTACAAAACGCAAACTGAATACTACAAAAACAACATATGACACTACAAAACGCAAACTGAATACTACAAAAACAACATATGACACTACAAAACGCAAACTGAATACTACAAAAACAACATATGACACTACAAAACGCAAACTGAATACTACAAAAACAACATATGACACTACAAAACGCAAACTGAATACTACAAAAACAACATATGACACTACAAAACGCAAACTGAATACTAACAAAACACAACCAATATGAACAAACACTAACAAAAAACGCAAACTGAATACTACAAAAACAACATAGACTACACATAACAAAAACGCAAACTGAATACTACAAAAACAACATATGACACTACAAAACGCAAACTGAATACTACAAAAACAACATATGACACTACAAAACGCAAACTGAATACTACAAAAACAACATATGAACACAAACGCAACTGAATACTACAAAAACAACTATGACACTACAAACGCAAACTGAATACTACAAAAACAACATATGAACAACTACTACAAAACCAAAACCTAAAAGAACTACTACAAAACACAACATGAACTAACTACAAAACGCAAACTGATACTACAAAAAACAACATAACACTACAAAACGCAAACTGAATACTACAAAAGAAGAGCTCACACCACACAAACAAAGAAAACAGCTGACATCAGCATAAGAAAGATCTGACGCTAGATCACGTAATGGAGATAATGGAGACAGGAGAATACTTTAACTGAATTGAGCGCGGAATAGAAAGGCATAGTTGACGGAAGGACGACCCCAAGTAGACCGTGTTATAGACGGGAAAACTGACACTGTGAGCAGAAAAGCCAATTGGTCTGACAATGAGAAAACTACACCATATTGAACTTTGTTCTATGTTCTACGGAACGCAATAAATCAAGCCTGCATTTGACTCCCCATTAGACTATCTCGCTCACAGCTGCAGACAAGGGCACAACAGAGCAGCAACGCTGGCACTGTGCTTCACTAAATATCACGCCATAAGTGTGTGTGGGGAGTGGAGGTACAGCGCCATCAGATGGACCTGAATGGTCAACCGCGCGCCCCATCCTGGATGGGCTTTAGCTTGCTCAAGTATTCCTTGCCAATATTTTCTGTCTAAAACAAACTTTTTCCAATCCAGTACACCCACAATTTTTAGATCTCCGCGTACACTGTCCCACCATCTATCTTTAGGTCTTCCTTTTGGCCTGGTTAATAATGTTGACATCCAGTTGGTTATCTTGCTAGTTATTCGAAGTTCTTCCACCCAAGTCTTTTCGCTTTTATTTGTCTTACAATACGTTGCTTTCTAATTACCCTACCCAATTCCTCATTATTTCGTAATCTCCATGCTGCATTCGGGTTTTTAACTGGGCCATAAATTTTCCTTAAAATCTTTGTACAAAATCTTAGTAATTTTTGTGTAATGTTTTCCTTTAGTACCCATGTTTCAGAGACGTATGTAACAGCAGGTCTTATCACGGCTTTGTAAAATTATAATCTTGCCGGCTTTGAAATTAATTACTTTAGAAAAAGGATTTATTGACATACAGTAATAAGCTTTGTTTCCTTCAGCCATTCTTTCTTTTATTTCGTCCTCCATTGAATTATTATTATTATTATTATCAATTATAGAACCTAGATACTTAAATTGATTCACTTGTTAAATTTTGTTCTTTTTTTCAAAAATTGGTACATTTCTCGATACCTGTCTTTTACAGTGTAGACATTTCGTTTATTTTCATTTATCACCGACCGTGACTGGAAACTTGAAACTGACTGAACACGTGAACACTTAGTGTACAGCAGGCCAAACTGCCTGAACACGTGAACACTTAGTGTACAGCAGACCAAACTGCCTTCAACACGTGAACACTTAGTGTACAGCAGACCAAACTGACTGAACACGTGAACACTTAGTGTACAGCAGGCCAAACTGCCTGAACACGTGAACACTTAGTGTACAGCAGACCAAACTGCCTTCAACACGTGAACACTTAGTGTACAGCAGACCAAACTGACTGAACACGTGAACACTTAGTGTACAGCAGGCCAAACTGCCTGAACACGTGAACACTTAGTGTACAGCAGACCAAACTGCCTTCAACACGTGAACACTTAGTGTACAGCAGGCCAAACTGCCTTCAACACGTGAACACTTAGTGTACAGCAGGCCAAACTGCCTGAACACGTGAACACTTAGTGTACAGCAGACCAAACTGACTGAACACGTGAACACTTAGTGTACAGCAGGCCAAACTGTCTGAACACGTGAACACTTAGTGTACAGCAGGCCAAACTGCCTGAACACGTGAACACTTAGTGTACAGCAGACCAAACTGCCTTCAACACGTGAACACTTAGTGTACAGCAGACCAAACTGACTGAACACGTGAACACTTAGTGTACAGCAGGCCAAACTGTCTGAACACGTGAACACTTAGTGTACAGCAGGCCAAACTGCCTGAACACGTGAACACTTAGTGTACAGCAGACCAAACTGCCTTCAACACGTGAACACTTAGTGTACAGCAGGCCAAACTGCCTTCAACACGTGAACACTTAGTGTACAGCAGGCCAAACTGCCTGAACACGTGAACACTTAGTGTACAGCAGACCAAACTGACTGAACACGTGAACACTTAGTGTACAGCAGGCCAAACTGTCTGAACACGTGAACACTTAGTGTACAGCAGGCCAAACTGCCTGAACACGTGAACACTTAGTGTACAGCAGACCAAACTGCCTTCAACACGTGAACACTTAGTGTACAGCAGACCAAACTGACTGAACACGTGAACACTTAGTGTACAGCAGGCCAAACTGTCTGAACACGTGAACACTTAGTGTACAGCAGGCCAAACTGCCTGAACACGTGAACACTTAGTGTACAGCAGACCAAACTGCCTTCAACACGTGAACACTTAGTGTACAGCAGGCCAAACTGCCTTCAACACGTGAACACTTAGTGTACAGCAGGCCAAACTGCCTGAACACGTGAACACTTAGTGTACAGCAGACCAAACTGACTGAACACGTGAACACTTAGTGTACAGCAGGCCAAACTGTCTGAACACGTGAACACTTAGTGTACAGCAGGCCAAACTGCCTGAACACGTGAACACTTAGTGTACAGCAGACCAAACTGCCTTCAACACGTGAACACTTAGTGTACAGCAGGCCAAACTGCCTTCAACACGTGAACACTTAGTGTACAGCAGGCCAAACTGCCTGAACACGTGAACACTTAGTGTACAGCAGACCAAACTGACTGAACACGTGAACACTTAGTGTACAGCAGGCCAAACTGTCTGAACACGTGAACACTTAGTGTACAGCAGACCAAACTGACTGAACACGTGAACACTTAGTGTACAGCAGGCCAAACTGCCTGAACACGTGAACACTTAGTGTACAGCAGGCCAAACTGCCTTCAACACGTGAACACTTAGTGTACAGCAGGCCAAACTGCCTTCAACACGTGAACACTTAGTGTACAGCAGGCCAAACTGCCTTCAACACGTGAACACTTAGTGTACAGCAGGCCAAACTGCCTTCAACACGTGAACACTTAGTGTACAGCAGGCCAAACTGCCTTCAACACGTGAACACTTAGTGTACAGCAGGCCAAACTGCCTTCAACACGTGAACACTTAGTGTACAGCAGGCCAAACTGCCTGAACACGTGAACACTTAGTGTACAGCAGACCAAACTGCCTTCAACACGTGAACACTTAGTGTACAGCAGACCAAACTGCCTGAACACGTGAACACTTAGTGTACAGCAGACCAAACTGCCTTCAACACGTGAACACTTAGTGTACAGCAGACCAAACTGCCTGAACACGTGAACACTTAGTGTACAGCAGACCAAACTGCCTGAACACGTGAACACTTAGTGTACAGCAGACCAAACTGCCTGAACACGTGAACACTTAGTGTACAGCAGACCAAACTGCCTTCAACACGTGAACACTTAGTGTACAGCAGACCAAACTGCCTGAACACGTGAACACTTAGTGTACAGCAGACCAAACTGCCTGAACACGTGAACACTTAGTGTACAGCAGACCAAACTGCCTGAACACGTGAACACTTAGTGTACAGCAGACCATACTGCCTGAACACGTGAACACTTAGTGTACAGCAGGCCAAACTGCCTGAACACGTGAACACTTAGTGTACAGCAGACCAAACTGCCTGAACACGTGAACACTTAGTGTACAGCAGACCAAACTGCCTTCAACACGTGAACACTTAGTGTACAGCAGACCAAACTGCCTGAACACGTGAACACTTAGTGTACAGCAGGCCAAACTGCCTGAACACGTGAACACTTAGTGTACAGCAGGCCAAACTGCCTCAACACGTGAACACTTAGTGTACAGCAGGCCAAACTGCCTTCAACACGTGAACACTTAGTGTACAGCAGGCCAAACTGCCTTCAACACGTGAACACTTAGTGTACAGCAGGCCAAACTGCCTTCAACACGTGAACACTTAGTGTACAGCAGGCCAAACTGCCTCAACACGTGAACACTTAGTGTACAGCAGGCCAAACTGCCTTCAACACGTGAACACTTAGTGTACAGCAGGCCAAACTGCCTTCAACACGTGAACACTTAGTGTACAGCAGGCCAAACTGCCTTCAACACGTGAACACTTAGTGTACAGCAGGCCAAACTGCCTTCAACACGTGAACACTTAGTGTACAGCAGGCCAAACTGCCTTCAACACGTGAACACTTAGTGTACAGCAGGCCAAACTGCCTTCAACACGTGAACACTTAGTGTACAGCAGGCCAAACTGCCTTCAACACGTGAACACTTAGTGTACAGCAGGCCAAACTGCCTTCAACACGTGAACACTTAGTGTACAGCAGGCCAAACTGCCTCAACACGTGAACACTTAGTGTACAGCAGGCCAAACTGCCTTCAACACGTGAACACTTAGTGTACAGCAGGCCAAACTGCCTTCAACACGTGAACACTTAGTGTACAGCAGGCCAATCTGCCTTCAACACGTGAACACTTAGTGTACAGCAGGCCAAACTGCCTTCAACACGTGAACACTTAGTGTACAGCAGGCCAAACTGCCTTCAACACGTGAACACTTAGTGTACAGCAGGCCAAACTGCCTTCAACACGTGAACACTTAGTGTACAGCAGGCCAAACTGCCTTCAACACGTGAATACTTAGTGTACAGCAGGCCAAACTGCCTCAACACGTGAACACTTAGTGTACAGCAGGCCAAACTGCCTTCAACACGTGAACACTTAGTGTACAGCAGGCCAAACTGCTTTCAACACGTGAACACTTAGTGTACAGCAGGCCAAACTGCCTTCAACACGTGAACACTTAGTGTACAGCAGGCCAAACTGCCTTCAACACGTGAACACTTAGTGTACAGCAGGCCAAACTGCCTTCAACACGTGAACACTTAGTGTACAGCAGGCCAAACTGCCTTCAACACGTGAACACTTGGTGTACAGCAGGCTAAACTGCCTTCAACACGTGAACACTTAGTGTACAGCAGGCCAAACTGCCTTCAACACGTGAACACTTAGTGTACAGCAGGCCAAACTGCCTTCAACACGTGAACACTTAGTGTACAGCAGGCCAAACTGCCTCAACACGTGAACACTTAGTGTACAGCAGGCCAAACTGCCTTCAACACGTGAACACTTAGTGTACAGCAGGCCAAACTGCCTTCAACACGTGAACACTTAGTGTACAGCAGGCCAAACTGCCTTCAACACGTGAACACTTAGTGTACAGCAGGCCAAACTGCCTTCAACACGTGAACACTTAGTGTACAGCAGGCCAAACTGTTTCTTTGTTAAACTGTCATTACTTTGTATGAACTCGATACGTAACATAAACATGGCTGCTTGATAAATGTTTGTTCTGGAGAACAATTATTTGTGGGCCCAAATCTGTTAGCGCCCCCTTTGGTCATTATATGATGTAACTGGGGGGTCTGGATTTCCCACATGTGTCACACCGATTTGTCTGAAACCCGCCGACGTTTAGGAAGGATCTCCGTCTTCAGAGTAGGTGAAGGTAAAGCAATCCCATTACAGGCCCGGACAGGGTTCCAGGAGGTTGAGGCTCCAAGATTTCTAGACAATCGGCACATGAAGGTGGTACGGTTGTCAGCCCTACGTACCGGCCACCTTTACACCCCAAGAAATATTCTTGGTACTCATTTATGTTAGAGGCTGAGTCGACCCCAGGGCCTTAGTGCGGCCGGAAGGATTATGTCAATGAAAAATTCCAATGGCACCATCGGGAATCGAACTTGCGACCTTCTGGCTTGTAGCGCAGTGCCTCAACCAACTACGAAACGTCGGTAAACTTCTACCAGACCAGACGGTGTCACAACTCGGGCGTTAACGCAAAGGGAACCTCCAACCACAACGCGAGAAGTGACTTAGATGCAGGGTGCGATGTGGAACCCGGACAGCGCGCTGCCTGTCGCAGTTTCCATGGCAACGTGCGATCCGATCCGACCGAAATGCTGACAGACCACGAAGGTAATCGTGCAGCGATGGCGGCCACTGACGTACACACATTTCGTAACGAGATATGCCGGGCGTAACGTGACAACGGCCACTGGCAACATCGCTCACGTCATTATACCTACAGGTGATGGCGGGGGCACCCAAGGGGGGAAGAGGCTGCCCGTCTGCAGCCCCCAAAAACCCCCAAAAACCCCCCAAAACCGAAATTTAAAAAAACACAACTTTTGTAGACACGATGTCAAAAGTTTCATGCGATTTACCCTTCAGCCGAAATCAGCCACTGAAATCAGCTGATGACTGGCACATTAGAATTTTGAAAACTAAATTAATAAAATTAAAAAAACAATAAGACAGACACTGTCATTGAGTGACGTAACATGTAGTTATGTTTGTGTATGTAAATGCAGCTGCTGACAGTGTTATGTTGGGCTTATGACATGATTTTTATAACATAATGTTTAAAATCAAATATAAATCATATATAGCCTCAGGGTCGCCAACTCCCCCCCCCCCCCCCCCAATGAAAAATTATGGTTGCGCACCTGTGTGTTGGATGATGCTGAACCTGTACATACAGATATTTTCTCTGCGGCCAAGAGAACTGCAACACACGCACGGACCCATCACACACGACCACACACACACTTACGTTTCGACGGTCCGGCGTCCGATACGTGTCAAGCAGCGAGAGATGCTAGGTTACTGCAAGCTGACAGTCGTCAACTCTGCCGCAGTGTCATAACGGAAATTCATGTCTTACAGCCTCTCGTAAACTGAGAGGTTTCAGGTTCTCACAGCGGTGTTGGAGAGGATTCAGGTCTTCTAGGACGTGACACCGTGTCGTTGGGTCAGTGGTTTCCGACGTTTCGGAGGTTCGTAATGCCTTCATCTTCAGGGTCCAGCAGTTTGAGGTCCTTCGAAACATCTCGAGCTACTCCCCTAACGACACACTGTCCTAACCTCAACACTTGCTGGCCAACATAAACCCACCTTTAACGGATCCCGAACTTTCTCCGCAATGTTCGGAGCAGCACACCAATGGACCACATACAGCAGCACACCAATGGACCACATACAGCAGCACACCAATGGACCACATAGCAGCAATGCCTCACACACCAATGGACCACATACAGCAGCACACCAATGGACCACATACAGCAGCACACAATGGACCACATACAGCAGCACACCAATGGACCACATACAGCAGCACACCAATGGACCACATACAGCAGCACACCAATGGACCACATACAGCAGCACACCAATGGACCACATACAGCAGCACACCAATGGACCACATACAGCAGCACACCAATGGACCACATACAGCAGCACACCAATGGACCACATACACAGCACACCAATGGACCACATACAGCAGCACACCAATGGACCACATACAGCAGCACACCAATGGACCACATACAGCAGCACACCAATGGACCACATACAGCAGCACACCAATGGACCACATACAGCAGCACACCAATGGACCACATACAATAGCACACCAATGGACCACATACAGCAGCACACCAATGGACCACATACAGCAGCACACCAATGGACCACATACAGCAGCCACCATGGACCACATACAGCAGCACACCAATGGACCACATACAGCAGCACACCAATGGACCACATACAGCAGCACACCAATGGACCACATACAGCCAGCTTAATTAAATCTAGATGTTCAAATACTAACTCCAAATGGGCAACCTGAAAATTACTCTTACATCTGCGCCCACATCTTCTAAATGGTCATTTGCCCTAAGGTTTTCAGGCTGAAAGTGTATTGCGGTACGCCGTTCTCCTCTCCATGCGTGCTACACGCCCCGTCCGTCCTATCCTCACTGATCTGACCACTGAATAATGTTGGTAACACACACGCGTCATTAAGTTCCTCCTGGCACTGCCCCTCTCTGGCGTCCCAACAGGCTCATCGCGCTGCCCTCAAAAACCCTGACCCTGTGTCTCCCCTCCGTGACACAGACCAAGTTTTGCACTTACCTTCTTCTGTCGCCGGGGGTGATCTGGAACGGAAACCTCATCCCTACGTGGTCGTGATGTGGGGACGGAGATGACGAGGCTGCCGTCGTTACAGGCACCGGGACCGGTACAGGGGGCGGTGGAGGCGGGTGATGTAGATGAGAATGCACCACATGTCCCGGGGGCGGTAGTCCGAGGGGAAGGGTAGAGTACGGCGGCGGGAGATGCGAGTTCAATATATCCGGTAATCTCTCGCCACCGCCAGCCGCCAAGGGTTGGTCCCCCACCAAAGTCTGCCAGTGGGGTTCTAGCTGGGGAGGATTGTTGTTGGCGCGTCGTTGGTGGCGCCTTTCCCTGCGTTCGCGGCGTCTCTGTTCTCGATTGTTGTTAGGAGGGGTGGAAGGCGCCACCCCAATGTCGTCCGTTTGGGCCTCGGTGGACGTGAAGGTCCTGCCCCTGGTAGCACTGGCACCTGCTTCGACACTGACATGTGACACGTTCAGGCAAGAGATGGTTGGCACAGCAGACACTACGACTGGCACTGCACGGTAACAACTGACGACACTGACACTACCAGCACTTGCACTAGCACTAACACTCGCGGCTTGCTCCGAGCCCTCCGCACCGACCAGCATCCTGGTCTCGCACTGACTGCAAGCTGGCCAGCGCGACTCACAGCGGTCTGTCGACGGCAGCGCCCCTGGCGGAGCTGTTACAGCCCACCGCGTATGGAGGTCACCAACCGCATCCCCTGAGAACTCTGCTTGTTGATTTGGGTCGCTCATGACGTTGCCGCTTCTGCTACCGCCACAGCTGCTGCTGACATCTACCGGTTCTGACCGCTTCTCGCTTCCATAGAAACCATTGTTACCGCACGGAATCGGTGTTGCCAAACTCTCATCTTTGCTGCTGCTATTCGAAAGGATCAGAGCCCCTAGAGAGGAGCTGGAGGTGTCTCTAGCGGCCTTCTGCCACAGACGTCCCTCAGCAGCCGTCAACACTGCGCTGACCACAGCTGATGAAGAACGTGATGACACAGATGAAGATGATGACGATGCTGATGACGATGATGACTGTGTTGTACTCACAACTCCAGGATATAACCACATCGAAACGTCGGCGTCGTCAACTGCATTCCCACCCTGAAGTGTTGAATGTTTGGGAGAATTGCCTGCCTGTCGACAATCGTACGGCTCCCAGAGTAGCGATGACAGTGCCTCTTGATAATCGCGGTGGTACGAGTAACTACTGCTGGTGCAGGCGTCGCCGGGAGGATCCGTGTTGCGACGTCTCCAGGCGCTGTCGTCCCTCCTCCTAACATTGCCATCAAGCAGCCAGCTGCACCTAGCACCATCACCTCTCAGTCTTCGCGCTGCCTCAGCACAGTCAGACCCACCCACATCAGCATTCGTTTCGTCGTGTGTTTTGACCGCGCACTGACTCCGCAGGCCGCGCGAATGCTGACGGTTGCCGTCGTAAGACTGAAGTGACTGACGTTTCGTAATATCCGTAATGAGAGTTTCGGTGATTTTGCGTTCGTGATTTTTGTCGTGTTGCTCTGAGATTTCTGTATTGGCCTCCTCAAAAGAGACTGACGACTGCTTGTAATCAGTCGCGACTGGCGACCCCATTTCGAAAGCACCGTTTTCAAATCCAGCGTCGTTTTGACAGAGACGTAATCTGCCGACAGGATTTTCATGAGTTGACTTTTGTTTCTCATCTTCGGCTTCTTCTCCGCCATCATCTCCAGTTTTATCTCGGCTGATAAGCTGTATTGTTGACAAGGGACGCCCCTGACGCCATACGCCGTGCCGGTAACTGATGCAGTTGCCGCCATGATTATTACGTCATGCGGTCAACAGATGGCAGCAGTTATCAAGTCATGCTGTCCGGTGATGTTGGTGGCGGCCCTGAAAGAGAAGAAACAGCTTTGCATAAGAAGTGCCGCGGCTAAAGCTACTGCAGCCGTTGGCCACCTGTGGCAGCACTGTGCGTGTGTTATCTGCAGCTCTGCACACATCCCCTGTGTGTCGCAACAGCAACAATTACGGTCGGTGCACAACCAAGAACTCCATGCAGAATTACGGTCGGTGCACAACCAAGAACTCCATGCAGAAGTCTGTTTAAAAAATTAGACATTTCACCTGTCCCATGTCAATATATATTTTCATTAATGAACTTTAGTTTAAACAATCACGAACATTTTCAAACAAATCCATCTACACACAGTACAGACACAGCAATAAGCACCACCTGCACAGACCAAATGCCAACCTATCTGTTTTCAAAAAAGTACAGTCTATGCCAGTATCACAATTTTCAACAGACTCCCTCTGAGTCTCGTAAGTCTTAAGAATGATAAGACACAATTTAAAGCAGCATTAAGACAATACATAAATACAAACAGCTTTTACTGAGTAGATGAATTTGTTGTGTATAAAGACGGTCACAGCGCGGTCTGTGACTGCTAAGTAGATTCTGTAACTCGACTGCAGTTCCTTCTACTACATTTTCAACTCAAATACATCCGTTACTCGTCACACACATTTAATGACCTAACTTGTCTGTCCGACATTGCGACCAAGGTCATAATTGTTATCGTGAGTTAACAACTGTACTTCTGTACAACTGTCGTTAAGCCCCAGTGAAGCACTCATTTAAGCAAGCTCCGTCTCTCTTCTTGTAATGTCGCTTTTTCTTAATCTTCTTTTAAATCACATTTATCTTCTATTTTAATCAATTCCTCACTTCTGTTTCCCTATTCCCTTCCTTCTCAGTACTTTCTCTCATTCCATCTCTCTTCACAAAAGACTGCGGGCAGAATTAATAAAGCCGTTTTCAGATTTATGAATCACTTTAAATTGTGCATTAAAAGGCTTTTTTAAAAACATACATTCTGAAACCGTCTTTGTTTCCGTCCTTTAAAACCGCACCCGTAACCCCTCCATAATATGGAACAGTGCAACGTGTGTCATTGTCATGCCAGTGTCGCCACTTGCAGTTATACGCCTTTCAGTGTTACATTTCAATAAGCCATAAGGCTCATTTTCCCTTCCAATAGCTCTATATATTTATCACCAATTTTAATTAACTTATACTCTATTATTGTAAAGAAATTGAGACTTAAGTAGGGATTGTAACATTTTAGGTTCTCGCAGTGGTGCAGCTGAACACTGCGGTGTTCCGGCATGTGACGCTGTGTTGTCGGGTCAGTAGCTGGCGACGTTTCGAACGCTGTCACTAGATCACCTTCAGATATACTGTGGTAATGTACTTGCTGACACTAATGAATTATAGCCAGTTTATTAAACCAAATAAATGCACACAACTATTCACATACATTACATATATCGCTCTGACTTGTTTCGGCTTTCAAAACACCATCTTCAGGAAGCACGTAATACCAAGTTTAAAACCAAGGTAAAGGTAAAGCAATCCCATTACAGACCCTTAGGGTTCCAGGAGGTTGAGGCTCACAGATTTATAGACTATCGGCATATGAAGCTGGTAAGTTTGTCAGCCCTAAGCACCGGCCGCCTTTACCCCCACTACAGTAAATATCCTGGTACTCATTTCTGTTAGAGGCTGAGTCGACCCCAGGGCCATAGTGCGACCGGAAGGGTTATGTCAATGAAAAATTCCAATGAAACCATCGGGAATCGAACCCGCGACCTTCCGGCTTGTAGCGCAGTGCGTTGGTTCCAAAAAATGCTGTAATATTTCTATATATCTATCCTTTGCAATGCACTTCCCTGGAGATGGCCACACGAGTGGCCGAAACACGTAGGAGGTTTTATTTTCTATGGCTCGACAGCCCCTAGGGGGCCTAGGCCTCCTCATTATCGAGGCTTCACGATCACACACTCAGACACACCACACTCGGTAGGACTCCTCTGGACGAGTGATCAGCCCGTCGCAGAGACCTCTACCTAACAACACACAACACTCACAAGACACAGACATCCATGCCTCCGGCGGGATTCGAACCCGCAATCCCAGTAAGCTAGCGACGGCAGACCCACGCCTTAGACCGCGCGGCCACTGGGATCGGCTGTAGGAGGTGTGCGGTGTGTATAATATAGTTACGTGCATATGTTGGTGTTGATAATATATATAGTTGCTTAATGCACAGTTATGGATCATGTAATATTATGGTTCCTAAATTCTTGAACAGATGAGAAACTCTTAGCTTCTCAGGAAGGTCTCTGCTCCATATGGTTAATTAATTGTAATTAATAATTATTTATCTGGCTCATCCTATAGCAGGCATGGTGTGCCCAGAGCCAGTGTAAACCTGAGAGAGTCACGTGAACTTGTACATCTGCAGGCCACAGGTAGCTCAGTCACTGTACTGTCCAATGTGTCCTGTCTAGACAGCACTGTGTGTCCTCAGCAAGCAGCACTCTAAGTATTAGGCTGGAACGTACAGTTCGTAGAGAATGAAGTGATAGGCGGGTAAGAAACGACATCCACCAAGTACATTGACAAATTGTACACTCAATTAAACCAGAGTTACACATAAACATTCATTTCGTACCGCGCAGTAAACACACTCCGTCTCAGTTATACAAACCAGTCAGTTAATGCTGTACAGTGAAATAATCGCTGTTTGTTCTGAGATCCACACAAAACACATAAATACAGTCCGTACCGCGCAGTAAACACACTACGTCTCAGTTATACAAACCAGTCAGTTAATGTTGTACAGTGAAATAATCGCTGTTTGTTCTGAGATCCACACAAAACACATAAATACAGTCCGTACCGCGCAGTAAACCCCACTCCGTCTCAGTTATACAAACCAGTCAGTTAATGTTGTACAGTGAAATAATCGCTGTTTGTTCTGAGATCCACACAAAACACATAAATACAGTCCGTACCGCGCAGTAAACACACTCCGTCTCAGTTATACAAAGCAGTCAGTTAATGCTGTACAGTGAAATAATCGCTGTTTGTTCTGAGATCCACACAAAACACATAAATACAGTCCGTACCGCGCAGTAAACACACTCCGTCTCAGTTATACAAACCAGTCAGTTAATGTTGTACAGTGAAATAATCGCTGTTTGTTCTGAGATCCACACAAAACACATAAATACAGTCCGTACCGCGCAGTAAACACACTCCGTCTCAGTTATACAAAGCAGTCAGTTAATGCTGTACAGTGAAATAATCGCTGTTTGTTCTGAGATCCACACAAAACACATAAATACAGTCCGTACCGCGCAGTAAACACACTCCGTCTCAGTTATACAAACCAGTCAGTTAATGTTGTACAGTGAAATAATCGCTGTTTGTTCTGAGATCCACACAAAACACATAAATACAGTCCGTACCGCGCAGTAAACACACTCCATCTCAGTTATACAAACCAGTCAGTTAATGTTGTACAGTGAAATAATCGCTGTTTGTTCTGAGATCCACACAAAACACATAAATACAGTCCGTACCGCGCAGTAAACACACTCCATCTCAGTTATACAAACCAGTCAGTTAATGTTGTACAGTGAAATAATCGCTGTTTGTTCTGAGATCCACACAAAACACATAAATACAGTCCGTACCGCGCAGTAAACACACTCCATCTCAGTTATACAAACCAGTCAGTTAATGTTGTACAGTGAAATAATCGCTGTTTGTTCTGAGATCCACACAAAACACATAAATACAGTCCGTACCGCGCAGTAAACACACTCCATCTCAGTTATACAAACCAGTCAGTTAATGTTGTACAGTGAAATAATCGCTGTTTGTTCTGAGATCCACACAAAACACATAAATACAGTCCGTACCGCGCAGTAAACACACTCCGTCTCAGTTATACAAAGCAGTCAGTTAATGCTGTACAGTGAAATAATCGCTGTTTGTTCTGAGATCCACACAAAACACATAAATACAGTCCGTACCGCGCAGTAAACACACTCCGTCTCAGTTATACAAACCAGTCAGTTAATGTTGTACAGTGAAATAATCGCTGTTTGTTCTGAGATCCACACAAAACACATAAATACACTGTGTGGGCAGAACGTAGAATTTGTGAATGTTAAACGTGGTGGTACGTATAGTAACCACTGGGCTTTTGAAGGTCAAATTCTACTAAGCAACTGAAATAAAGAAAGGAATATCTCGGTTAATAAATTATTTCATGTTCGGTTCGTTACGATGTTTCTAACATTGTCTGTCATCCAAAACCTTAGAACGCTGCCATTTCAGACACTGCTGCTATTCAGTTCAGTTCAGTAATCTCAGACCGTTTATCTCCTCTGCAGATCTGCTCTCAAACCATAGACCACGCCTTTTGAAAATTTAAATCCTTGTCTACTTTGAGCGACGTCACATTTTTATGTTGAAAGGGGGCTTAAGAAGTGATTGAAACAGGCCAAAGGAAGCAAACAATGAAGTTCGCTACGGAAGTGTTTTGAAGAAGGACCCTACCTTTTGTAGTTACTTCCTTTGTAAGAATTGTGGGTGTTCAAATAGAAGGTCCTTTGTTCGCAGGCTCCATAAAGTACAACGGCTTCACCACATGCCAGCCACCTTCCTTCGCTATCAGTCAACAAACAGACGTAAATGCTGTCGACGCTTCACAAAGTGTTGAATTCCTCGAACACGCACTGACGATATTAACTCACTTCACTGCTTCGCCCCTCAGGCATCTGTTTTGTGGCAAGAGCTTGTTTGTAGAAGCTGCAGTGCGTCCCAGAGGTGCTCGGCGCCACACTTTGTTTCGGGTCACAAACCCAGCACAATTCCCTGTCTCTGCCTTGACTCCGTCCGTTTAAACACAAGCACTAGGACAGCCGTCTGCTTCATTTGTCTACAAATGTTTGTTAGTCGGTTACAAAACTGTCCTGCAGTGAGCTGTGCTGCAGACTGACACAGGACTGTTAGTTAACTGTACCGTCTTACAAACAGGACAGTAACGTGAATATACCGCAAGACAGTAACGTGAATATACCGCAAGACAGTAACGTGAATATACCGCAAGACAGTAACATGAATACCCCACAAGACAGTAACATAAATATCCAACAAAACAGTACTATGAATGTCCCACAAGACAGTAATATGAATATCCCACAAGACAGTAACATGAACATACCGCAAGACAGTAACGTGATTACCCCACAAGTTGTAGCATGAATATCCCACAAGACAGTAATATAAATGTCCCACAATACAGTAATATGAATATCCCACAAGACAGTAATATGAATATCCCACAAGACAGTAATATGAATATCCCACAAGACAGTAATATGAATATCCCACAAGACAGTAATATGAATATCCCACAAGACAGTAATATGAATATCCCACAAGACAGTAATATGAATATCCCACAAGACAGTAATATAAATGTCCCACAAGACAGTAATATGAATATCCCACAAGACAGTAATATAAATGTCCCACAATACAGTAATATGAATATCCCACAAGACAGTAATATGAATATCCCACAAGACAGTAATATGAATATCCCACAAGACAGTAATATGAATATCCCACAAGACAGTAATATGAATATCCTACAAGACAGTAATATGAATATCCCACAAGACAGTAATATGAATATCCCACAAGACAGTAATATGAATATCCCACAAGACAGTAATATAAATGTCCCACAAGACAGTAATATGAATATCCCACAAGACAGTAATATAAATGTCCCACAAGACAGTAATATGAATATCCCACAAGGCAGTAATATAAATGACCCACAAGACAGTAATATGAATATCCCACAAGACAGTAATATAAATGTCCCACAAGACAGTAATATGATTACTCCAGAAGACAGTGACATGAATATTTCACAAGACAGTGACATGAATATCCCACAAGACAGTAACATGTATGTCCCACATGACAGTAACATGAATATCCCTCAAGACAGTAATAGGATTACCCCAGAAGACAGTGACATGAATATCCCACAAGATAGTGACATGAATATCCCACAAGACAATAACATGAATGTCCCACATGACAGTAATATGAATATCCCTCAAGACAGTAATATGATTACCCCAGAAGACAGTGACATGAATATCCCACAAGACAGTGACATGAATATCCCACAAGACAGTAACATGAATGTCCAACATGACAGTAATATGAATATCCCTCAAGACAGTAATATGATTACCCCAGAAGACAGTGACATGAATATCCCACAAGACAGTGACATGAATATCCCACAAGACAGTAATATGAATGTCCCACATGACAGTAACATGAATATCCCACAAGACAGTAATATGAATATCCAACATGACAGTAATATGAATATGCCTCAAGACAGTAATATGATTACCCCAGAAGACAGTGACATGAATATCCCACAAGACAGTGACATGAATATCCCACAAGACAGTAATATGAATGTCCCACATGACAGTAACTTGAATATCCCACAAGACAGTAACATGAATGTCCAACATGACAGTAATATGAATATCCCTCAAGACAGTAATATGATTACCCCAGAAGACAGTGACATGAATATCCCACAAGACAGTGACATGAATATCCCACAAGACAGTAATATGAATGTCCCACATGACAGTAACATGAATATCCCACAAGACAGTAATATGAATATCCCACAAGACAGTAATATGAATATCCCACAAGACAGTAATCTCCTTTCGGCTAATGTGGACAAAAGTTTTGAATGAAGCTATATATAATAAGAAAGTAATTAAACGCACAAAAAAAGTACTTACGAAGGTAACAGTCTGTCTGTAAGGCAGCTGTGCCTATCTGCCAGGCTGAGCGGTAGTTGCCAACATTGTAGCTCGGTAACGCTAATGTGACAGGCACAAAGGAGACTGCTGCACGCTGCAGTGAAGGCACTCACATGCGCAAATTAATTACGTTTGAAAATCATGGTCTTTTGCAATGTAAGTAAGATTTTGCAGAAACATGCTAATTCCTTCATCTGGGTAGAAATCTTCCACTCTGGACCAGAAGCAACATGCGTGTTTCTCCGAACCTTTCGTTAAGTGTCTAAACAAGTACACGCTGTCACATGGCAGAAGGCAGTAATGTCACTACATAACAACAGGGTATTTTACCGTATAACTGAGACGGAGTGTGTTTACTGCGCGGTACGGACAGTATTTATGTGTTTTGTGTGGATCTCAAAACAAACAGCGATTATTTCACTGTACAGCATTAACTGACTGGTTTGTATAACTGAGACGGAGTGTGTTTACTGCGCGGTACGGACTGTATTTATGTGTTTTGTGTGGATCTCAGAATAAACAGCGATTATTTCACTGTACAACATTAACTGACTGGTTTGTATAACTGAGACGGAGTGTGTTTACTGCGCGGTACGGACTGTATTTATGTGTTTTGTGTGGATCTCAGAATAAACAGCGATTATTTCACTGTACAACATTAACTGACTGGTTTGTATAACTGAGATGGAGTGTGTTTACTGCGCGGTACGGACTGTATTTATGTGTTTTGTGTGGATCTCAGAACAAACAGCGATTATTTCACTGTACAACATTAACTGACTGGTTTGTATAACTGAGACGGAGTGTGTTTACTGCGCGGTACGGACTGATGGTCTTTAAAATAAAATTCAGGATTTCGGTAATAAAAACCATATCACTTAATGCTGTATTGCGATATAATCGCTGTTTTGTTTGAGATCCTCAACAAAACACATTAATATACACTGTGTGGGCAGAACGTAAATTGTTGATGTTAAACTGAGTGGTACTATAGTAACCACTGGGCTTAGGTGAGTACATAATAAATATTCAGTCGTACGCGAGTAAACACACTCCGTCTCAGTTATACAAACCAGTCAGTTAATGCTGTACAGTGAAATAATAGCTCTTTGTTCTGAGATCCACACAAAACACATAAATACAGTCCGTACCGCGTAGTAAACACACTCCGTCTCAGTTATACAAACCAGTCAGTTAATGCTGTACAGTGAAATAATCGCTGTTTGTTCTGAGATCCACACAAAACACATAAATACAGTCCGTACCGCACAGTAAACAAACTCCGTCTCAGTTATACAAACCAGTCAGTTAATGCTGTACAGTGAAATAATCGCTCTTTGTTCTGAGATCCACACAAAACACATAAATACAGTCCGTACCGCACAGTAAACACACTCCGTCTCAGTTATACAAACCAGTCAGTTAATGCTGTACAGTGAAATAATCGCTGTTTGTTCTGAGATCCACACAAAACACATAAATTCAGTCCGTACCGCGCAGTAAACACACTCCGTCTCAGTTATACAAACCAGTCAGTTAATGTTGTACAGTGAAATAATCGCTGTTTGTTCTGAGATCCACACAAAACACATAAATTCAGTCCGTACCGCGTAGTAAACACACTCCGTCTCAGTTATACAAACCAGTCAGTTAATGTTGTACAGTGAAATAATCGCTGTTTGTTCTGAGATCCACACAAAACACATAAGTACAGTCCGTACCGCGCAGTAAACACACTCCGTCTTAGTTATACAAACCAGTCAGTTAATGTTGTACAGTGAAATAATCGCTGTTTGTTCTGAGATCCACACAAAACACATAAGTACAGTCCGTACCGCGCAGTAAACACACTCCGTCTTAGTTATACAAACCAGTCAGTTAATGTTGTACAGTGAAATAATCGCTGTTTGTTCTGAGATCTACACAAAACACATAAGTACAGTCCGTACCGCGCAGTAAACACACTCCGTCTTAGTTATACAAACCAGTCAGTTAATGTTGTACAGTGAAATAATCGCTGTTTGTTCTGAGATCTACACAAAACACATAAGTACAGTCCGTACCGCGCAGTAAACACACTCCGTCTTAGTTATACAAACCAGTCAGTTAATGTTGTACAGTGAAATAATCGCTGTTTGTTCTGAGATCTACACAAAACACATAAGTACAGTCCGTACCGCGCAGTAAACACACTCCGTCTTAGTTATACAAACCAGTCAGTTAATGTTTTAATGTTGTACAGTGAAATAATCGCTGTTTTTCTGAGATCCACACAAAACACATAATACAGTCCGTCCGCGCAGTAAACACACTCCGTCTCAGTTATACAAACCAGTCAGTTAATGTTGTACAGTGAAATAATCGCTGTTTGTTCTGAGATCCACACAAACACACATAATGTACAGTCGTGACCGCGCGTTAAACACACTCCGTCTCAGTTATACAAACCAGTCAGTTAATGTTGTACAGTGAAATAATCGCTGTTTGTTCTGAGATCCACACAAAACACATAAATACAAACCAGTCAGTTAATGTTGTACAGTGAAATAATCGCTGTTTGTTCTGAGATCCACACAAAACACATAAATACAAACCAGTCAGTTAATGTTGTACAGTGAAATAATCGCTGTTTGTTCTGAGATCCACACAAAACACATAAATACATTCCGTACCGCGCAGTAAACACACTCCGTCTCAGTTATACAAACCAGTCAGTTAATGTTGTACAGTGAAATAATCGCTGTTTGTTCTGAGATCCACACAAAACACAAAACACTAAACCAGTCAGTTAATGTTGTACAGTGAAATAATCGCTGTTTGTTCTGAGATCCACACAAAACACATAATTATTACTAACCAGTCAGTTAATGTTGTACAGTGAAATAATCGCTGTTTGTTCTGAGATCCACACAAAACACATAAATACACTCCGTACCGCGCAGTAAACACACTCCGTCTCAGTTATACAAACCAGTCAGTTAATGTTGTACAGTGAAATAATCGCTGTTTGTTCTGAGATCCACACAAAACACATAAATATTCAGTCCGTACCGCGCAGTAAACACACTCCGTCTCAGTTATACAAACCAGTCAGTTAATGTTGTACAGTGAAATAATCGCTGTTTGTTCTGAGATCCACACAAAACACATAAATATTCAGTCCGTACCGCGCAGTAAACACACTCCGTCTCAGTTATACAAACCAGTCAGTTAATGTTGTACAGTGAAATAATCGCTGTTTGTTCTGAGATCCACACAAAACACATAAATACACTCCGTACCGCGCAGTAAACACACTCCTTCTCAGTTATACAAACCAGTCAGTTAATGCTGTACAGTGAAATAATCGCTGTTTGTTCTGAGATCCACACAAAACACATAAATATTCAGTCCGTACCGCGCAGTAAACACACTCCGTCTCAGTTATACAAACCAGTCAGTTAATGTTGTACAGTGAAATAATCGCTGTTTGTTCTGAGATCCACACAAAACACATAAATACACTCCGTACCGCGCAGTAAACACACTCCTTCTCAGTTATACAAACCAGTCAGTTAATGCTTGTACAGTGAAATAATCGCTGTTTGTTCTGAGATCCACACAAAACACATAAATATTCAGTCCGTACCGCGCAGTAAACACACTCCTTCTCAGTTATACAAACCAGTCAGTTAATGCTGTACAGTGAAATAATCGCTGTTTGTTCTGAGATCCACACAAAACACATAAATACACTCCGTACCGCGCAGTAAAACAATCCTTCTCAGTTATACAAACCAGTCAGTTAATGTTGTACAGTGAAATAATCGCTGTTTGTTCTGAGATCCACACAAAACACATAAATACACTCCGTACCGCGCAGTAAACACACTCCTTCTCAGTTATACAAACCAGTCAGTTAATGTTGTACAGTGAAATAATCGCTGTTTATTCTGAGATCCACACAAAACACATAAATACAGTCCGTACCGCGCAGTAAACACACTCCGTCTCAGTTATACAAACCAGTCAGTTAATGCTGCACAGTGAAATAATCGCTGTTTGTTCTCAGATCCACACAAAACACATAAATACAGTCCGTACCGCGCAGTAAACACACTCCGTCTCAGTTATACAAACCAGTCAGTTAATGTTGTACAGTGAAATAATCGCTGTTTGTTCTGAGATCCACACAAAACACATAAATACAGTCCGTACCGCGCAGTAAACACACTCCGTCTCAGTTATACAAACCAGTCAGTTAATGTTGTACAGTGAAATAATCGCTGTTTGTTCTGAGATCTACACAAAACACATAAATACACCGTGTGGGCAGAACGTAGAATTTGTGAATGTTAAACTGGTGGTACATATAGTAACCACTGGGCTTTAGACAGCTGAACTACACTTCCGCCTACTTCTTGGACACTCAAACTACGATGTTACATTATTTCGCGGTTACAAAAGTCACACGTTTTATGACGAATGTTTTCAATTTCTGTATTTCTCCCACAATTCACTGCTGTCAGACCGTCACGTCACTTTCAATTGCAATTCCCGTGCGAAAGTTCAGAAGTTGCTCTGACAGTGCAGATTTTTATACGAACTTTTAAACTTAAAAAGGAAAGTTTGTTGAACAAAGAAAAGCAGAGGACATTACTATGCTGACTTGACATTTAAAATTCATAGCGGTCGTACATAACAGCTGTACGTTATATACAGAGTGTGCTCAGTAAAAAGTAACAAGCTCAACTACATAACAGCTGTACGTTATATACAGAGTGTTCTCAGTAAAACTTAACAAGTTCAACTACATAACAGTTGTACGTCATACACAGAGTGTGCTCAGCAAAACCTTAGAAGGCATAACAGCAGTGTTTTGTTGTACGATATGTGAAGCTGTAACTTAATTACATACCGATATCGTGCGTGGTGGCTGCTGTTTTTATGGTATAAAACTTGGTTTGTCACATTAAGAAAACAAAACGGACAGTCAATGGCAGACAGAAGAGTGCCAAGGAGTACACTTAAACGTGAGAGTCAGGAAGTGATAAGGAGACAGAAGAGTGCCAAGGAGTACACTTAAACGTGAGAGTCAGGAAGTGATACAAGGAGACAGAAGAGTGCCAAGGAGTACACTTAAACGTGAGAGTCAGGAAGTGATACAAGGAGACAGAAGAGTGCCAAGGATTACACTTAAACTGAGAGTCAGGAAGTGATACAAGGAGACAGAAGAGTGCCAAGGAGTACACTTAAACGTGAGAGTCAGGAAGTGATACAAGGAGACAGAAGAGTGCCAAGGAGTACACTTAAACGTGAGAGCAGGAAGTGATACAAGGAGACAGAAGAGTGCCAAGGAGTACACTTAAACGTGAGAGTCAGGAAGTGATACAAGGAGACAGAAGAGTGCCAAGGAGTACACTTAAACGTGAGATTCAGGAAGTGATACAAGGGGACAGAAGAGTGCCAAGGAGTACACTTAAACGTGAGAGTCAGGAAGTGATACAAGGAGACAGAAGAGTGCCAAGGAGTACACTTAAACGTGAGAGTCAGGAAGTGATACAATGAGACAGAAGAGTGCCAAGGAGTACACTTAAACGTGAGAGTCAGGAAGTGATACAATGAGACAGAAGAGTGCCAAGGAGTACACTTAAACGTGAGAGTCAGGAAGTGATACAAGGAGACAGAAGAGTGCCAAGGAGTACACTTAAACGTGAGAGTCAGGAAGTGATACAAGGAGACAGAAGAGTGCCAAGGAGTACACTTAAACGTGAGAGTCAGGAAGTGATACAAGGAGACAGAAGAGTGCCAAGGAGTACACTTAAACGTGAGATTCAGGAAGTGATACAAGGGACAGAAGAGTGCCAAGGAGTACACTTAAACGTGAGAGTCAGGAAGTGATACAAGGAGACAGAAGAGTGCCAAGGAGTACACTTAAACGTGAGAGTCAGGAAGTGATACAAGGAGACAGAAGAGTGCCAAGGAGTACACTTAAACGTGAGAGTCAGGAAGTGATACAAGGAGACAGAAGAGTGCCAAGGAGTACACTTAAACGTGAGAGTCAGGAAGTGATACAAGGAGACAGAAGAGTGCCAAGGAGTACACTTAAACGTGAGAGTCAGGAAGTGATACAAGGAGACAGAAGAGTGCCAAGGAGTACACTTAAACGTGAGAGTCAGGAAGTGATACAAGGAGACAGAAGAGTGCCAAGGAGTACACTTAAACGTGAGATTCAGGAAGTGATACAAGGGGACAGAAGAGTGCCAAGGATTACACTTAAACGTGAGAGTCAGGAAGTGATACAAGGAGACAGAAGAGTGCCAAGGAGTACACTTAACGTGAGAGTCAGGAAGTGATACAAGGAGACAGAAGAGTGCCAAGGAGTACACTTAAACGTGAGAGTCAGGAAGTGATACAAGGAGACAGAAGAGTGCCAAGGAGTACACTTAAACGTGAGAGTCAGGAAGTGATACAAGGAGACAGAAGAGTGCCAAGGAGTACACTTAAACGTGAGATTCAGGAAGTGATACAAGGGACAGAAGAGTGCCAAGGATTACACTTAAACGTGAGAGTCAGGAAGTGATACAAGGAGACAGAAGAGTGCCAAGGAGTACACTTAAACGTGAGAGTCAGGAAGTGATACAAGGAGACAGAAGAGTGCCAAGGATTACACTTAAACGTGAGAGTCAGGAAGTGATACAAGGAGACAGAAGAGTGCCAAGGAGTACACTTAAACGTGAGAGTCAGGAAGTGATACAAGGATGAAGAAAATTACATGACAAGGGTTTCACGTTTTGCACTCTTTGACAAATGTTAATTTTTTTCAATGATTCGACAGCCCCTTGGGGCCCAGCCGTCCTCACTATCGAGGCTTCATGATCACACTCAGACACACCACACTCGGTAGGACTTCTCTGGACGAGTGATCGGTCCCACGCAGAGACCTCTACCTGACAACACACAACACTCAAAAGAGACTCACATCCATGCTCTTAGAGGGGTTCGAACCCGCAATCCCAGCAAGCGAGCAGCAGCAGTTCCACGCCTTAGACCGCACGGCCACTGGGATCCGCTGACAAATGTCAATACAACAATAAAATCAGTAATTATGGGCGGCACGGCATGTAGCGCGGTGATAGGGAAAGATAAATTAATGAAATATTTTTTTGCAAAAGCCTAAGATAAGGGGACACTTGCATGACCTAGGCGTAGATGGAAGTGCAGTATTAGCATGCGTTGGAAAGAAATGGGATAGAAGTCTAGGGGATGAATTTATTAACCTGCTGTGAGCACGTAATTAAAGGTCGGGCTAAATTAATTCTGGAATTTTTCTGATTAGCCGTGACACTGTCAGCTTCTGTAGCAGAGTTCAAGCATGAATGCTGATATTTACTGTGCCGACAACTGTATCTGAACTGTCATTTATTACAAGAGAAAGGGAGACAAATGTAGAACTAATCTCATTTCTGTATGGAAGGGTGAATTAAAACGGCTCTCTAGTACTTGTCTCTTCTGACACTTGCAGTGACAGGCTGCTATTACACTGCAGAATACCTGCATGCAGAAAATTTATGCATTTCATTTCCTTCACATTTTCTAACTCGTCCTTACTATTGCATTTTGTGACATTAGGAGACGGCGTTCTTACGAAACATTACAGAAGTAGAAGAATTCTTTTTCATTTGAGATATTGTTGATTTCGTTATCAATATCAAAACATGCAGTCGCGAAAATTGTAAATAATAAAAAAAATTAAATTAAGAAATTAAAATTAATTTGCGTGGAAGGATATGATACTGTTCCGCTGCGTCAGTATGTCCCGACGTTTCAAAGGAACCTGTTACCTTCATCTTCGACGGTCGAGGAACCATAACTTCACCTGACGATCTCTCAGTCCTTGAAGATGGAGGTACTAGGTTTCTTCGAAACTTCGGAAAACATTAGCCTAGCGACACATCTCAGAAGACCTAAGTCCGCAACAAAACCTCTGGGAGGTGCTGCGCCCTAGTATTTAGTTGGGTAGTTAAGAAACTGCTACAAATTTTGTTCCGCAGAACATTAGAGTAGCTCTGTCGCCATTTTGTCCAGCGCTGTAAACAGCCAGACACAGACTGCAGTTCATAAAGTCTCTGTGTGTTTTCTGTTAGTTGCAGTGTTACTTCGGTCTCCCCTCTCCTCCTTTCCGAGCTATTGCTTTCATTTAGTGCACAGCGTTCCACCGCCCCGCGATGCTCATTTGTTCAAATCTATTCGATTACTCGCTTCATTTGCCCTAGCTTACAAACTCGCTCATTATCACAACGTCGCTCTGCGCATGCGCACGTAACACAGACCAGAGTGGTGAATGCTGGGTAACGGAACACAAGTGAACAGAGGAAGAAAGAGATGCGGAAAATGAAAGATATGGAGATGCAAGGAGACAAAAGAAGGAAGACAATTCATCAGTCGGTGATCCAAGCAGCATGGGTCGTACGAAGTCAGTAGGCGCGTGTCACAGGGCTCTGTGAGCTGCAAATGTGTGACTTCAGTTAAGTCTTACAGCATATCGTACAGTCTAACTCGGTTATGACGTCACGAAAGGGATTGAATATTTTGTGTCGTTATAAACGAGTGTTGTTATAACCAAGTAGTGTAATGTTATGGTTAACAGTGAGGAATTAATTGGTACCACAGAATATCTGACGCTATATAAGAGGTGTCGTGTAAACCGATGTCGTTATAACCGTGTTCGACTTTAACATTCAGAATTTCGCATTCTACCCACACGTGTACTTATGTGTTCTATGGAGCTTAACACACAGCTTCTTGTTCTTAGACACGTCTTCGCATCGACACTCGGCAGGAGTACTGTAACTACGACTGAAGTACTTTGCAATCGACACTCGCAGGAGTACGTAAGCTACGAGCTGAAGTACTTTGCAACGACACTCGCAGAGTACTGTAAGCTACGAGCTGAAGTACTTTGCATCGACACTCGCAGGAGTACGTAAGCTACGAGCTGAATACTTGCAATCGACATCGCAGGAGTACTGTAAGCTACGCGCTGAAGTACTTGCAATCGACACTCGGCAGGAGTACTGTAAGCTACGACTGAAGTACTTTGCAATCGACACTCGGCAGAGTACTAGTAAGCTACGAGCTGAAGTACTTGCAATCGACACTCGGCAGAGTACTGTAGCTACGAGCTGAGTACTTTGCAATCGACACTTGGCAGGAGTACTGTAAGCTACGAGCTGAAGTACTTTGCAATCGACAATTGCAGGAGTACTGTAAGCTACGAGCTGAAGTTCTTTGCAATCGACACTCAGCAGGCGTACTGTAAGCTACGAGCTGAAATTCTTTGCAATCGACACTCAGCAGGAGTACTGTAAGCTACGAGCTGAAATTCTTTGCAATCGACAATCAGCAGGATACTGTAAGCTACGAGCTGAAATTCTTTGCAATCGACACTCAGCAGGAGTACTGTAAGCTACGAGCTGAAATTCTTTGCAATCGACACTCAGCAGGCGTACTGTAAGCTACGAGCTGAAATTCTTTGCAATCGACAATCAGCAGGATACTGTAAGCTACGAGCTGAAATTCTTTGCAATCGACATCAGCAGGAGTACTGTAAGCTACGAGCTGAAATTCTTTGCAATCGACACTCAGCAGGGTACTGTAAGCTACGAGCTGAAATTCTTTGCAATCGACACTCAGCAGGAGTACTGTAAGCTACGAGCTGAAATTCTTTGCAATCGACACTCAGCAGGAGTACTGTAAGCTACGAGCTGAAATTCTTTGCAATCGACACTTTCAGCAGGCGTACTGTAAGCTACGAGCTGAAATTCTTTGCAATCGACACTCAGCAGGCGTACTGTAAGCTACGAGCTGAAATTCTTTGCAATCGACACTCAGCAGGAGTACTGTAAGCTACGAGCTGAAATTCTTTGCAATCGACACTCAGCAGGAGTACTGTAAGCTACGAGCTGAAATTCTTTGCAATCGACACTCAGCAGGAGTACTGTAAGCTACGAGCTGAAATTCTTTGCAATCGACACTCAGCAGGGTACTGTAAGCTACGAGCTGAAATTCTTTGCAATCGACACTCAGCAGGCGTACTGTAAGCTACGAGCTGAAATTCTTTGCAATCGACACTCAGCAGGAGTACTGTAAGTTACGAGCTGAAATTCTTTGCAATCGACACTCAGCAGGCGTACTGTAAGCTACGAGCTGAAATTCTTTGCAATCGACACTCAGCAGGCGTACTGTAAGCTACGAGCTGAAATTCTTTGCAATCGACACTAGCAGGCGTACTGTAAGCTACGAGCTGAAATTCTTTGCAATCGACACTCAGCAGGCGTACTGTAAGCTACGAGCTGAAATTCTTTGCAATCGACACTCAGCAGGCGTACTGTAAGCTACGAGCTGAAATTCTTTGCAATCGACACTCAGCAGGAGTACTGTAAGCTACGAGCTGAAATTCTTTGCAATCGACACTCAGCAGGCGTACTGTAAGCTACGAGCTGAAATTCTTTGCAATCGACACTCAGCAGGAGTACTGTACAAGCTACAGAGAGTCTGAAATTCTTTGCAATCGACACTCAGCAGGCGTACTGTAAGCTACGAGCTGAAATTCTTTGCAATCGACACTCAGCAGGAGTACTGTAAGCTACGAGCTGAAATTCTTTGCAATCGACACTCAGCAGGCGTACTGTAAGCTACGAGCTGAAATTCTTTGCAATCGACACTCAGCAGGCGTACTGTAAGCTACGAGCTGAAATTCTTTGCAATCGACACTCAGCAGGCGTACTGTAAGCTACGAGCTGAAATTCTTTGCAATCGACACTCAGCAGCGTACTGTAAGCTACGAGCTGAAATTCTTTGCAATCGACACTCAGCAGGGTACTGTAAGCTACGAGCTGAAATTCTTTGCAATCGACACTCAGCAGGCGTACTGTAAGCTACGAGCTGAAATTCTTTGCAATCGACACTCAGCAGGGTACTGTAAGCTACGAGCTGAAATTCTTTGCAATCGACACTCAGCAGGGTACTGTAAGCTACGAGCTGAAATTCTTTGCAATCGACACTCAGCAGGAGTACTGTAAGCTACGAGCTGAAATTCTTTGCAATCGACACTCAGCAGGCGTACTGTAAGCTACGAGCTGAAGTTCTTTGCAATCGACACTCAGCAGGCGTACTGTAAGCTACGAGCTGAAATTCTTTGCAATCGACACTCAGCAGGAGTACTGTAAGCTACGAGCTGAAGTTCTTCGCAATCGACACTCAGCAGGAGTACTGTAAGCTACGAGCTGAAGTTCTTTCCACTAGCAAACCGCACATTTCTTTTCTTACGAGCCATTCGCTGAAGAACTCATAATATGCAAGTTTAAACACATCAAGTGTTGTCTGTTTGTGCACAACTGCTCCCTTCTTCGTAGTACTGACCTTTGTACTATGTGCAGCGAGCCTGGCAATAATAATAAACGGCAATTGATATTAGTCCATAATACTTCAGCCGTGGAGTAGCGCGTGGCGATAAAAATCGGCAGTAAATGTCTGTAGGGCCGATCCCAGTGGCCGTGCGGTCTAAGGCGTCGGTCTACGGCCGTTCGCTTACTGGGATTGTGGGTTCGAATCCCGCCTAAGGCATGGATGTCTGTCTGTTGTGAGTGTTGTGTGTTGTCAGGTAGAGGTCTGCGTCGGGCTGATCACTTGTCCAGAGGAGTCCTACCGAGTGTGGTGTGTCTGAGTGTGATCGTGAAGCCTCGATAATGAGGAGGCCGTGGCCCACTTGGGGCTGTTGCGACATGAGAAAAAACGGTCTGTAGATCTGATACACATTTTAGTTATATCCAAATTGCAATTCGATGCTAGCCCGGGCTAAAGCTAGGCAGCTGAACAGTCCATAATAAAACAGCTCATTGTTATGGGGGGACGCTGTAGGAGCCGCCCTCTGTGTTACAAGGTTGTACTCAGTGTTTCCATACCATTGGTGGATTGTACCTTCAAACACATCACACACTCAAATTCCATAATCATCTTGTGTAGCTGAACCATAATAACCCTGATGATGGTAATAGCATGCCCCTCCGAAACGTCAGTACCTGCCATACTACACAACTGCCCTGACCGACAGACAGACCCAGCAAGCGACTGCGACGTCAAAGAGTGTGCCAGTGCTGTGCGTCCATGTAGCGTCGTTAGGGGCAGATATTTGTGGCGCAGTTTGAGTTGCGCTACACAGATGGCGCGTGGTCGCAGGATTGCGTAGACTATAGGTATAACAGAGGTTATTAACTTGTGGGCCGCGGATCTCTGGGAACGGCAGGGTTGTTCAAAGAGGGACGCGACGTTATCCCAAGGGCTCCAAAACTTCGCAACGAGTTTTGCTGCTCAATGCAGAGCTTTGTTTATTGTTATTATTATTATTATTATTATCACGTAAATTAATTTCGATTTGTCCTGAGATTAATACAGTTGCCCGCCATTTCGTGTATTTTCTACAATAATGGTGTCTATACTTACAGACATTATCTCGTGGAAGTAGCTGACATTTGTCGAAGGAAAAATGGGGCCATCGCATTGTGAAAGTTGGCAGCACTGCTGTAGGACATGTTAATGTTATGTAGCAGCAGTGCAGTGTTAGTGCCAACTGCCATATGACCAGCTGCTAGCACTGCTGTAGGACATGTTAACGTTACGTAGCAGCAGTGCAGTGTTAGTGCCAACTGCCATATGACTACTTGCTAGCAGTGCAGTGTTAGTGCCAACTGCCATATGACCACTTGCTAGCACTGCTGTAGGACATGTTAATGTTACGTAGCAGCAGTGCAGTGTTAGTGCCAACTGCCATATGACCAGCTGCTAGCACTGCTGTAGGACATGTTAATGTTACGTAGCAGCAGTGCAGTGTTAGTGCCAACTGCCATATGACTACTTGCTAGCAGTGCAGTGTTAGTGCCAACTGCCATATGACCACTTGCTAGCACTGCTGTAGGACATGTTAATGTTACGTAGCAGCAGTGCAGTGTTAGTGCCAACTGCCATATGACCAGCTGCTAGCACTGCTGTAGGACATGTTAATGTTACGTAGCAGCAGTGCAGTGTTAGTGCCAACTGCCATATGACTACTTGCTAGCAGTGCAGTGTTAGTGCCAACTGCCATATGACCACTTGCTAGCATGCAGTGTTAGTGCCAACTGCCATATGACCACTTGCTAGCAGTGCAGTGTTAGTGCCAACTGCCATATGACCACCTGCTAGCACTGCTGTAGGACATGTTAACGTTACGTTACAGCAGTGCAGTGTTAGTGCCAACTGTCATATGACCAGTTGCTAGCACTGCTGTAGGACATGTTAACTTTACGTAGCAGCAGTGCAGTGTTAGTGCCAACTGCCATATGACCACCTGCTAGCACTGCTGTAGGACATGTTAACATTACGTAGCAGCAGTGCAGTGTTAGTGCCAACTGCCATATGACCACCTGCTAGCACTGCTGTAGGACATGTTAACGTTACGTTACAGCAGTGCAGTGTTAGTGCCAACTGCCATATGACCACCTGCTAGCACTGCTGTAGGACATGTTAACGTTACGTTACAGCAGTGCAGTGTTAGTGCCAACTGCCATATGACCACCTGCTAGCACTGCTGTAGGACATGTTAACGTTACGTAGCAGCAGTGCAGTGTTAGTGCCAACTGACATATGACCACCTGCTAGCACTGCTGTAGGACATGTTAACGTTACGTAGCAGCAGTGCAGTGTTAGTGCCAACTGCCATATGACCACCTGCTAGCACTGCTGTAGGACATGTTAACGTTACGTTACAGCAGTGCAGTGTTAGTGCCAACTGCCATATGACCACTTGCTAGCACTGCTGTAGGACATGTTAACGTTACGTAGCAGCAGTGCAGTGTTAGTGCCAACTGCCATATGACCACCTGCTAGCACTGCTGTAGGACATGTTAACGTTACGTAGCAGCAGTGCAGTGTTAGTGCCAACTGCCATATGACCACTTGCTAGCACTGCTGTAGGACATGTTAACGTTACGTAGCAGCAGTGCAGTTTTAGTGCCAACTGCCATATGACCAGTTGCTAGCACTGCTGTAGGACATGTTAACATTACGTAGCAGCAGTGCAGTGTTAGTGCCAACTGCCATATGACCAGTTGCTAGCACTGCTGTAGGACATGTTAACATTACGTAGCAGCAGTGCAGTGTTAGTGCCAACTGCCATATGACCACCTGCTAGCAGTGCAGTGTTAGTGCCAACTGCCATATGACCACTTGCTAGCAGTGCAGTGTTAGTGCCAACTGCCATATGACCACTTGCTAGCAGTGCAGTGTTAGTGCCAACTGCCATATGACCACTTGCTAGCAGTGCAGTGTTAGTGCCAACTGCCATATGACCACCTGCTAGCAGTGCAGTGTTAGTGCAACTGCCATATGACCACTTGCTAGCAGTGCAGTGTTAGTGCCAACTGCCATATGACCACTTGCTAGCAGTGCAGTGTTAGTGCCAACTGCCATATGACCACTTGCTAGCATGCAGTGTTAGTGCCAACTGCCATATGACCACTTGCTAGCAGTGCAGTGTTAGTGCCAACTGCCATATGACCACCTGCTAGCAGTGCAGTGTTAGTGCCAACTGACATATGACCACTTGCTAGCAGTGCAGTGTTAGTGCCAACTGCCATATGACCACTTGCTAGCAGTGCAGTGTTAGTGCCAACTGCCATATGACCACCTGCTAGCAGTGCAGTGTTAGTGCCAACTGACATTTGACCACTTGCTAGCAGTGCAGTGTTAGTGCCAACTGCCATATGACCACTTGCTAGCAGTGCAGTGTTAGTGCCAACTGCCATATGACCACCTGCTAGCACTGCTGTAGGACATGTTAACGTTACGTAGCAGCAGTGCAGTGTTAGTGCCAACTGCCATATGACCACCTGCTAGCACTGCATGACGTCACGAACACATTTACATAGCAGATATTGCCTTGCAAGTCCTCCATTAAAAGTGATATTAGAAAAAATAACAAAATACCTGAATTTTTATTACTTTTTCGTGAATGTATGATCGCATTTCATCTTGTTTTGTAGCACTAACAAGGACGCCCCCGGCCAGGTATTTGACCGGTGATTCATGGGAATTTGAGAAGCAGGTTAAATCTTCTGCAGAAAGTAGTTTCTGCAGTAAGTTTGGCTTTCCCACCACTTTAAATACCAGCGTGTTTAAAACACAATTACTTATGCTGTAATGATGACGTAATGAGTACGTCACTATCAACTGGCGATGTAATGAGTACGTCACTATCAACTGGCGACGTAATGAGTACGTCACTATCAACTGGTGATGTAATGAGTACGTCACTATCAACTGGTGATGTAATGAGTACGTCACTATCAACTGGTGATGTAATGAGTACGTCACTATCAACTGGTGATGTAATGAATACGTCACTATCAACTGGTGATGTAATGAATACGTCACTATCAACTGGTGACGTAATGAGTACGTCACTATCAACTGGTGATGTAATGAGTACGTCACTATCAACTGGTGATGTAATGAATACGTCACTATCAACTGGTGATGTAATGAGTACGTCACTATCAACTGGTGATGTAATGAATACGTCACTATCAACTGGTGATGTAATGAGTACGTCGCTATCAACTGGTGACGTAATGAGTACGTCACTATCAACTGGTGATGTAATGAGTACGTCACTATCAACTGGCGACGTAATGAGTACGTCACTATCAACTGGTGATGTAATGAGTACGTCACTATCAACTGGTGATGTAATGAGTACGTCACTATCAACTGGTGATGTAATGAATACGTCACTATCAACTGGTGATGTAATGAGTACGTCACTATCAACTGGTGACGTAATGAGTACGTCACTATCAACTGGTGATGTAATGAGTACGTCACTATCAACTGGCGACGTAATGAGTACGTCACTATCAACTGGTGATGTAATGAGTACGTCACTATCAACTGGTGATGTAATGAGTACGTCACTATCAACTGGTGATGTAATGAGTACGTCACTATCAACTAGTGATGTAATGAGTACGTCACCAGCTGATAGTGACGTAATGAGTAGGCCTACGTCACTATCAACAGGAGACTCATGCGCAAGTACTGAAGAAACATTGCAGTGTAATCCTATGCTTCCCTCCACGCCGCCCCCACTAATATAATTTGCACTCCGAGTCACAAAACTCTAGGAGTAAGCTGGCTGCTATTGGCTGGTTGGGTGCGGTGAGGTATGCAGATGTAATGCTGGTTGTATGTAATAGGAGAACTGGGAGGTATGCAGATGTAATGCTGGTTGTATGTAATAGCAGAACTGGGAGGTATGCAGATGTAATGCTGGTTGTATGTAATAGCAGAACTGGGAGGTATGCAGATGTAATGCTGGTTGTATGTAATAGCAGAACTGGGAGGTATGCAGATGTAATGCTGGTTGTATGTAATAGGAGAACTGGGAGGTATGCAGATGTAATGCTGGTTGTATGTAATAGGAGAACTGGGAGGTATGCAGATGTAATGCTGGTTGTATGTAATAGCAGAACTGGGAGGTATGCAGATGTAATGCTGGTTGTATGTAATAGCAGAACTGGGAGGTATGCAGATGTAATGCTGGTTGTATGTAATAGCAGAACTGGGAGGTATGCAGATGTAAGGCTGGTTGTATGTAATAGAGAACTGGGAGTAGCAGATGTAAGCTGGTTGTATGTAAGTAGGAGAACTGGGAGGTATGCAGATGTAAAGCTGGTTGTATGTAATAGGAGAACTGGGAGGTATGCAGATGTAATGCTGGTTGTATGTAATAGGAGAACTGGAGGTGTGCAGATGTAATGCTGGTTGTATGTAATAGGAGAACTGGGAGGTATGCAGATGTAATGCTGGTTGTATGTAATAGAGAACTGGGAGGTATGCAGATGTAATGCTGGTTGTATGTAATAGGAGAACTGGGAGTATGCAGATGTACTATGCTGGTTGTATGTAATAGGAGAACTGGGAAGTATGCAGATGTAGCTAATGCTGGTTGATGTAATAGGAGAACTGGGAGTGTGCAGATGTATATGCTGGTTGTATGTAATAGGAGAACTGGGAGGTATGCAGATGTAATGCTGGTTGTATGTATAGGAGAACTGGAGTATGCAGATGTAATGCTGGTTGTATGTAATAGAGAACTGGGAGGTAGCAGATGTAGCTAATGCTGGTTGCATGTAATAACAGAACTGGGAGACACTCATGTGCAGCACCATGTTTCTGACCCGTAACTTTGGTTGCTTTTTGTCGACTAGCTTATTGCATAACAACGTCGCACGCGTCATGAAATAGCTGCTAAAAGTGAAAAAACGGTGTGTCATATAAAATAACGATCCTGTAAAAACAATTGAAAGCCTGGAGACGAAACCTTAAGATGTCTCTGCACTTAACACAGCACTATGCCAGGAAGGAGCTGGAGGAATGGACGTATACATGGAGGTAGACTCCACACATTCGTAAACACGGCAATACATGAAAATCAAAATTCAGCTTCACTTCCATACCGTAGCTTTGTCAATGCACTAACTTAGCTAACACGTTTATTGGCATGACTTTGGCACCTGGCTGCAACTGTCAGCGTTAGGCTACGGAGTGACGTGACGGAGGGAGCAAGGGGCGGAGGGGAAGTACAGCAGACTGTGAACAAAATGGCGGCAATCGATCTGCATGTGCTCACACACTTACAGCAGACTGTGAACAAAATGGCGGCAGTCGATCTGCATGTGCTCACACACTTACAGCAGACTGTGAACAAAATGGCGGCAGTCGATCTGCATGTGCTCACACACTTACAGCAGACTGTGAACAAAATGGCGGCAGTCGATCTGCATGTGCTCACACACTTACAGCAGACTGTGAACAAAATGGCGGCAGTCGATCTGTATGTGTTCAAACACTTACAGCAGACTGTGAACAAAATGGCGGCAGTCGATCTGCATGTGCTCACACACTTACAGCAGACTGTGAACAAAATGGCGGCAGTCGATCTGCATGTGCTCACACACTTACAGCAGACTGTGAACAAAATGGCGGCAGTCGATCTGCATGTGCTCACACACTTACAGCAGACTGTGAACAAAATGGCGGCAGTCGATTGCATGTGCTCACACACTTACAGCAGCCTGTGAACAAAATGGCGGCAGTCGATCTGCATGTGCTCACACACTTACAGCAGACTGTGAACAAAATGGCGGCAGTCGATCTGCATGTGCTCACACACTTACAGCAGACTGTGAACAAAATGGCGGCAGTCGATCTGCATGTGCTCACACACTTACAGCAGACTGTGAACAAATGGCGGCAGTCGATCTGCATGTGCTGACACACTTACAGGCCTATATCAAACACCATTATATCTTTGCCACGCCCTGTGCACTGTAATTGCACTGATGTTGGCCTCTTCTCTGTTTCCCACAGACTGTCCGTAAATCTGACATTACTTAAAGGAACAACCAATGTTCGTTTGCTCATTAAGTCAGGATTGTTGTAGCATTCCCACGACTGGTTTAAAGTTGATAAAAGGCAAGTGACTTATGTCTTTACATTATCATTCGAAACGTCGTGTGTCCAAGTACAAGAGTCGTGGGAACGCCAACACAACGACCAGGCAAACATTTGTCACGGTTACGAGTGTATTCAAGTGTCAAACCAGTCGTGAAATACAGAACATTTGAACTTCGCTCTTTGTACAACGTCATAATTACTAGTACAAGAAGTGACCACGTGTCTCTGCACGCGCAGTTCTGAACGGCTCAATATTACAGTGTGTGCGTGTGATGACTTCGTATGCTGACGTAGGTGAATATGATGACCACGGCCCTCTGGAATGTGACGCCGTGTAGGTAGATGTATAGGTACTGTCGTTTCGGAGCTTAAATGCTAAATCCATTTTCAGTCGAGATCGACTCACCAAATTCCTGTGAAAGTATCGCAATGCAATAGTACAAAACTGAACGATGTCACAAACCACATGGCCATCTTGTCATGTCCACTTAACATTCACTGATGCCGTTGCCTAAGTTTCTCATTAAGTTATGTTGCTGCGTAGCCTGATCTGTAATCTTTCTCCAACAATTCCATTATGATCGGCACTGACTGTACTGAAGAAAGGGGAAGGAAATAAAAAATATTTTCTCTCCCCTAAACTGGAATAATCCAGGATTATTGCGCCCTTTGCCTTCCAGGTGCAGCTCTGCTGATTGCATCACACACACAGCATCAGCAGCCTGCTGACTGCATCACACACACAGCATCAGCAGTCTGCTAACTGCATCACACACACAGCATCAGCAGTCTGCTGACTGCATCACACACACAAACATCAGCAGTCTGCTGACTGCATCACACACACAGCATCAGCAGTCTGCTGACTGCATCACACACACAGCATCAGCAGTCTGCTGACTGCATCACACACACAGCATCAGCAGTCTGCTGACTGCATCACACACACAGCATCAGCTCTGCTGACTGCATCATACACACACAGCATCAGCTCTGCTGACTGCATCACACACACAGCATCAGCTCTGCTGACTGCATCACACACACAGCATCAGCTCTGCTGACTGCATCACACACACAGCATCAGCTCTGCTGACTGCATCACACACACAGCATCAGCTCTGCTGACTGCATCACACACACAGCATCAGCAGTCACGCTAAATATTTCACTGCCTAAACTCATTCATCATCTACCACCAACTGTAAAAAGTGCGTGTCTCTCACCGCAGTACTTCGAGGTTCCATGTCAGTTTCATTCACCAATGCTACGCATACTCATTCATACCATCTACCACCGAATAGCCGCTGGTAATAATATAGTTTCTCTCGTACTTAAGTATCCCTTTCAGTAATCATTCCACCAATGCTCCTTACTCCATCTATACCAATACTACCACCAACGCTGTATAATGTTTCATCTCCAGTACTTCAGTTCCCATGTCAGTATCATTCACAATGTCCATACTGATGCACGACTACCACAACGCTGATAAAATTGTTTCTCCCGTGACTTCAGTATTGCCCTGTCAGTAATCATTCATACCAAGCTCCATCTATTGCATCCACACCAACGCTGTAAATGTTTCTCCCAGTACAGTTCAGTTTCCTGTCAGTATCACCACCAATGTCCATACTCATCTCATCCACTACCACAACAGCTGAAATGTTCCCCCAGCATCAGATTCCCCTGTCATATCATTCCACTCAATGCTCTTACTCATTCATCCATCTACCACGCACGCTAAAGTTTCTCTCATCCCAGACATCAGTTGCCCTGTCATATCATTCCACCATGCTCCATACTCATCATCCATCTACCCCACGCTGAACAATGTTCTCTCCAGACTCATTTCCACCTGCAGATCATTCCACCAATGCCATACGTCATAATCATCTACCACAACGCTTAATGTTTCTCTCCCAGTACTCAGTTCACTGTCAGTATCATTCCACAATGCTCATCTCATCTAATCACACAACGCTGTAAATGTTCTCCCAGTACTTCAGTTTCCCTGTCAGTATCATTCCACCAATGCTCCAATCATTCATCATCTACACAACGCTGTAAATTTCTCTCCAGTACTTCAGTTCCCTGTCAGTATCATTCCACCAATGTCCATACTCATTCATCCATCTACCACCAACGCTGTAAGTTTCTCTCCCAGTACTCAGTTTCCCCTGTCAGTATCATTCCACAATGCATCCATACTCATCATCCATCTACCAACGCGTAAAGTTCTCTCCAGTACTCATTTCCCAGTCAGTATCATTCACCAATGCTCCATACTCATTCAGCATCTACCACAACGCTGATAATGTTTCTCTCCCAGTACTTCAGTTCCTGTCAGTATCATTCCACCAATGCCCTACTCATTCATCCATTACCACCAACGCTGTATAATGTTTCTCTCCAGTACTTCAGTTCCCTGTCAGTATCATTCCACAATGCCATACTCATTCATCATCTCCACAAGCTGTAAAATTTCTCTCCCAGTACTTCAGTTTCCCTGTCAGTATCATTCCACCAATGCTCCATACTCATTCATCCATCTACCACCAACGCTGTAAATGTTTCTCTCCCAGTACTTCAGTTTCCCCTGTCAGTATCATTCCACCAATGCTCCATACTCATTCATCATCTACCACCAACGCTGTATAAGGTTTCTCTCCCAGTACTTCAGTTTCCCCTGTCAGTATCATTCCACCAATGCTCCATACTCATTCATCCATCTACCACCAACGCTGTATAATGTTTCTCTCCCAGTACTTCAGTTTCCCCTGTCAGTATCATTCCACCAATGCTCCATTACTCATTATCCATCTACCACCAACGCTGTAAAGTTTTCCCCAGACTTCAGTTCCCCTGTCAGTATCATTCCCAATGCCATACCATTCATCATTACACCAACGCTGTATAATGTTTCTCTCCCAGTACTTCAGTTTCCCTGTCATATCATTCCACCAATGCTCCATACTCATTCATCCATCTACCACCAACGCTGTATAAGTTTCTCTCCCAGTACTTCAGTTTCCCTGTCATATCATTCCACCAATGCTCCATACTCATTCATCCATCTACCACCAACGCTGTATAAGTTTCTCTCCCAGTACTTCAGTTTCCCCTGTCATATCATTCCACCAATGCTCCCATACTCATTCATCCATCTACCACCAACGCTGTATAATGTTTCTCTCCCAGTACTTCAGTTTCCCTGTCAGTATCATTCCACCAATGCTCCATACTCATTCATCATCTACCACCAACGCTGTATAATGTTTCTCTCCCAGTACTTCAGTTCCCCTGTCAGTATCATTCCACCAATGCTCCATACTCATTCTCCATCTACCACCAACGCTGTATAATGTTTCTCTCCCAGTACTTCAGTTCCCCTGTCAGTATCATTCCACCAATCTCCAACTCATTCATCCATCTACCACCAACGCTGTAAAATGTTTCTCTCCCAGTACTTCAGTTTCCCCTGTCAGTATCATTCCACCAATGCTCCATACTCATTCATCCATCTACCACCAACGCTGTAAATGTTTCTCTCCCAGTACTTCAGTTTCCCCTGTCAGTATCATTCCACCAATGCTCCATACTCATTCATCCATCTACCACCACGCTGTATAATGTTTCTCTCCCCAGTACTTCAGTTTCCCTGTCATATCATTCCACCAATGCTCCATACTCATATCCATCTACCACCAACGCTGTAAATGTTTCTCTCCCAGTACTTCAGTTTCCCCTGTCAGTATCATTCCACCAATGCTCCATACTCATTCATCCATCTACCACCAACGCTGTAAAATGTTTCTCTCCCAGTACTTCAGTTTCCCCTGTCAGTATCATTCCACCAATGCTCCAACTCATTCATCCATCTACCACCAACGCTGTAAATGTTTCTCTCCCAGTACTTCAGTTTCCCCTGTCAGTATCATTCCACCAATGCTCCATACTCATTCATCCATCTACCACCAACGCTGTAAAATGTTCTCTCCCTAACGCTGTATATGTTTCTCTCCCAGTACTTCAGTTTCCCCTGTCAGTATCTTCCACCAATGCTCCATACTCATTCATACATCTACCACCAACGCTGTATAATGTTTCTCTCCCAGTACTTCAGTTTTCCCCTGTCAGTATCATTCCACCAATGCTCCATACTCATTCATACATCTACCACCAACGCTGTATAATGTTTCTCTCCCAGTACTTCAGTTTCCCTGTCAGTATCATTCCACCAATGCTCCATACTCATTCATACATCTACCACCAACGCTGTATAATGTTTCTCTCCCAGTACTTCAGTTTCCCCTGTCAGTATCATTCCACCAATGCTCCATACTCATTCTTACATCTACCACCAACGCTGTATATGTTTCTCTCCCAGTACTTCATTTCCCCTGTCAGTATCATTCCACCAATGCTCCATACTCATTCATATACCTACCACCAACGCTGTATAATTTCTCTCCCAGTACTTCAGTTTCCCCTGTCAGTATCATTCCACCAATGCTCCATACTCATTCATACATCTACCACAACGCTGTATAATTTCTCTCCCAGTACTTCATTTCCCTCTGTCAGTATCATTCCACCAATGCTCCATACTCATTCATACATCTACCACCAACGCTGTATAATGTTTCTCTCCCAGTACTTCAGTTTTCCCTGTCAGTAACATTTCCACCATGCTCCATATCATTCATACATCTACACCAACGCTGTATAATGTTTCTCCAGTACTTCAGTTTTCCCCTGTCAGTATCATTCCACCAATGCTCCATACTCATTCATACATCTACCACCAACGCTGTATAATGTTTCTCTCCCAGTACTTCAGTTTTCCCCTGTCAGTATCATTCCACCAATGCTCCATACTCATTTCATACATCTACCACCAACGCTGTATAATGTTTCTCTCCCAGTACTTCAGTTTTCCCCTGTCAGTATCATTCCACCAATGCTCCATACTCATTCATACATCTACCACCAACGCTGTATAATGTTTCTCTCCCAGTACTTCAGTTTCCCCTGTCAGTATCATTCCACCAATGCTCCATACTCATTCATACATCTACCACCAACGCTGTATAATGTTTCTCTCCCAGTACTTCAGTTTTCCCTGTCAGTATCATTCCACCAATGCTCCATACTCATTCATACATCTACCACCACGCTGTATAATGTTTCTCTCCCAGTACTTCAGTTTTCCCCTGTCAGTATCATTCCACCAATGCTCCATACTCATTCATGACATCTACCACCACGCTGTATAATGTTTCTCTCCCAGTACTTCAGTTTTCCCTGTCAGTATCATTCCACCAATGCTCCATACTCATTCATACATCTACCACCTACGCTGTATAATTTTCTCTCCCAGTACTTCAGTTTCCCCTGTCAGTATCATTCCACCAATGCTCCATACTCATTCATACATCTACCACCACGCTGTATAATGTTTCTCTCCCAGTACTTCAGTTTTCCCCTGTCAGTACATTCGACCAATGCTCCATACTCATTCATACATCTACCACCGACGCTGTATAATGTTTCTCTCCCAGTACTTCAGTTTTCCCCTGTCAGTAACATTCCACCAATGCTCCATACACATTCATGACATCTACACCAACGCTGTATAATGTTTCTCTCCCAGTACTTCAGTTTTCCCCTTGTCAGTATCATTCCACCAATGCTCCATACTCATTCATACATCTATCACCGACGCTGTATAATGTTTCTCTCCCAGTACTTCAGTTTTCCCCTGTCAGTAACATTCCACCAATGCTCCATACTCATTCATAATCTACCACCAACGCTGTATAATGTTTCTCTCCCAGTACTTCAGTTTCCCCTGTCAGTATCATTCCACCAATGCTCCATACTCATTCATACCATCTACCACCAATGTATTTCTCTCCATACTTCATTCCCCTGTATATTTCCCCAATCTCCTTCATACTCCACCAACCTTAAAATTTTCCCCAGACTCGTTTATGTCTTCATTCACTTCCCCTTATCATTCAACATCTCCAACTTATAATTCCCCATCTTCAGTTTCCCCTGTCAGTATCATTCCACCAATGCTCATACTCATTCATACATCTACCACCAACGCTGTATAATGTTTCTCTCCGTACTTCAATTTCCCTGTCAGTATCATTCACCAAGCCCATCTCATTTAACTACCACACGCGTATAATATTCTCTCCAGACTTCAGTTCCTGTCAGTATCTTCCACCAATGCTCCATACTCATTACATCTCCACTCGCTGTTAAGTTTCTCTCCAGTACTTCAGTTTTCCTGTCTATATTCCACAATGCTCCATACTCATTCATCTCTACCCACCTGTATAATGTTTCTCTCCAGTACTTCAGTTCCCGTCAGTAACATTCCACCAATGCTCCATCTCTTCATAATCTAACACACGCTGTATAATGTTTCTCCCGTATTTAGTTTTCCCTTGTCAGTTCATTCCACCAATGCTCCATACTCATTCATACATCTACCACCAACGCTGTATAATTTTTTCTCTCCCATCTTCAGTTTTCCCTGTCAGTAACATTCCACCAATGCCCATACTCATTCATAATCTACCACCAACGCTGTATAATGTTTCTCTCCCAGTACTTCGGTTTCCCTTGTCAGTATCATTCCACCAATGCTCATACTCATTCATACATTACCACCAACGCTGTATAATGTTTCTCTCCCGTACTTCAGTTTTTCCCTGTCGTATCATTCCCCAATGCTCCATACTCATTCTCATACATCTACCACCTACGCTGTAATGTTTCTCTCCCAGTACTTCAGTTTTCCCCTGTCAGTATCATTCCACCAATCTCCATACTCATTCATACATCTCCACAACGCTGTTAATGTTTCTCTCCCAGTACTTCATTTTCCCCTGTCATATCATTCCACCAAGCTCCATACTATTTATACATCTCCACCAACGCTGTATAAGTTTCTCTCCCATACTTCATTTCCCCTGTCAGTATCATTCCACCAATGTCCATACTCATTCATACATCTACCACCTACGCTGTATAATGTTTCTCTCCCAGTTACTTCAGTTTTCCCCTGTCAGTATCATTCCACCAATGCTCCATACTCATTCATACATCTACCACCAACGCTGTATAATTTTCTCTCCCAGTACTTCAGTTTTCCCCTGTCAGTATCATTCCACCAATGCTCCATACTCATTCATACATCTACCACCAACGCTGTATAATGTTTCTCTCCCAGTACTTCAGTTTTCCCCTGTCAGTATCATTCCACCAATGCTCCATACTCATTCATACATCTACCACCAACGCTGTATAATGTTTCTCTCCCAGTACTTCAGTTTTCCCCTGTCAGTATCATTCCACCAATGCTCCATACTCATTCATACATCTACCACCAACGCTGTATAATGTTTCTCTCCCAGTACTTCAGTTTTCCCTGTCAGTATCATTCCACCAATGCTCCATACTCATTCATACATCTACCACCAACGCTGTATAATGTTTCTCTCCCAGTACTTCAGTTTTCCCTGTCAGTATCATTCCACCAATGCTCCATACTCATTCATACATCTACCACCAACGCTGTATAATGTTTCTCTCCCAGTACTTCAGTTTTCCCCTGTCAGTATCATTCCACCAATGCTCCATACTCATTCATACATCTACCACCACGCTGTATAATGTTTCTCTCCCAGTACTTCAGTTTTCCCCTGTCAGTATCATTCCACCAATGCTCCATACTCATTCATACATCTACCACCAACGCTGTATAATGTTTCTCTCCCAGTACTTCAGTTTTCCCCTGTCAGTATCATTCCACCAATGCTCCATACTCATTCATACATCTACCACCACGCTGTATAATGTTTCTCTCCCAGTACTTCAGTTTTCCCCTGTCAGTATACATTCCACCAATGCTCCATACTCATTCATACATCTACCACCAACGCTGTATAATTTTCTCTCCCAGTACTTCAGTTTTCCCTGTCAGTATCATTCCACCAATGCTCCATACTCATTCATACATCTACCACCAACGCTGTATAATGTTTCTCTCCCAGTACTTCAGTTTCCCCTGTCAGTATCATTCCACCAATGCTCCATACTCATTCATACATCTACCACCAACGCTGTATAATGGTTTTTTCTCTCCCGTACTTCAGTTTCCCTGTCAGTATCATTCCACAATGCTCCATACTCATTCATACATCTACCACCAACGCTGTATAATGTTTCTCTCCCAGTACTTCAGTTTTCCCTGTCAGTACATTCCACCAATGCTCCATACTCATTCATACATCTACCCCAACGCTGTATAATGTTTCTCTCCCAGTACTTCAGTTTCCCTGTCAGTATCATTCCACCAATGCTCCATACTCATTCATACATCTACCACCAACGCTGTATAATGTTTCTCTCCCAGTACTTCAGTTTTCCCTGTCAGTATCATTCCACCAATGCTCCATACTCATTCATACATCTACCACCAACGCTGTATAATGTTTCTCTCCAGTACTTCATTTCCCTGTCAGTATCATTCCACCAATGCTCCATACTCATTCATAATCTACCACCAACGCTGTATAATTTTCTCTCCCAGTACTTCAGTTTCCCCTGTCAGTATCATTCCACCAATGCTCCATACTCATTCATACATCTACCACCTACGCTGTATAATGTTTCTCTCCCAGTACTTCAGTTTTCCCCTGTCAGTATCATTCCACCAATGCTCCATACTCATTCATACATCTACCACCAACGCTGTATAATGTTTCTCTCCCAGTACTTCAGTTTTCCCTGTCAGTAACATTCCACCAATGCTCCATACTCATTCATACATCTACACCAACGCTGTATAATGTTTCTCTCCCAGTACTTAGTTTTCCCTTGTCAGTATCATTCCACCAATGCTCCATACTCATTCATACATCTACCACCACGCTGTATAATTTTTCTCTCCAGTACTTCAGTTTTCCCCTGTCAGTACATTCCACCAATGCTCCATACTCATTCATACATCTACCCCAACGCTGTATAATGTTTCTCTCCCAGTACTTCGTTTTCCCTTGTCAGTATCATTCCACCAATGCTCCATACTCATTCATACATCTACCACCACGCTGTATAATGTTTCTCTCCCAGTACTTCAGTTTTCCCCTGTCAGTATCATTCCACCAATGCTCCATACTCATTCATACATCTACCACCACGCTGTATAATGTTTCTCTCCCAGTACTTCAGTTTCCCTGTCAGTATCATTCCACCAATGCTCCATACTCATTCATACATCTACCACCAACGCTGTTAATGTTTCTCTCCCAGTACTTCAGTTTTCCCCTGTCAGTATCATTCCACCAATGCTCCATACTCATTATACATCTACACCAACGCTGTATAATGTTTCTCTCCCAGTACTTCAGTTTCCCCTGTCAGTATCATTCCACCAATGCTCCATACTCATTCATACATCTACCACCACGCTGTATAATGTTTCTCTCCCAGTACTTCAGTTTCCCTGTCAGTATCATTCCACCAATGCTCCATACTCATTCATACATCTACCACCACGCTGTATAATGTTCTCTCCCAGTACTTCAGTTTTCCCGTCAGTACATTCCACCAATGCTCCATACTCATTTACATTACCACCACGCTGTATAATGTTTCTCTCCCAGTACTTCAGTTTCCCCTGTCAGTATCATTCCACCAATGCTCCATACTCATTCATCATCTACCACAACGCTGTATAATTTTCTCTCCCAGTACTTCAGTTTTCCTGTCAGTATCATTCCACCATGCTCCATACTCATTCATAATCTACACCAACGCTGTATAATGTTTCTCTCCCAGTACTTCAGTTTCCCCTGTCAGTTCATTCCACCATGCTCCATATCATTCATACATCTACCACCACGCTGTATAATGTTTCCTCCCAGTACTTCAGTTTTCCCTGTCAGTATCATTCCACCAATGCTCCATACTCATTCATACATCTACCACCGACGCTGTATAATGTTTCTCTCCCAGTACTTCAGTTTTCCCCTGTCAGAATCATTCCACCAATGCTCCAACTCATTCATAACATCTACCACCAACGCTGTATAATGTTTCCTCCCAGTACTTCAGTTTTCCCCTGTCAGTATCATTCCACCAATGCTCCATACTCATTCATCATCTACCACCAACGCTGTATAATGTTTCTCTCCCAGTACTTCAGTTTCCCCTGTCAGTATCATTCCACCAATGCCCCATACTCATTCATCATCAACCACCACGCTGTAATAATGTTTCTCTCCCAGTATCTTCAGTTTCCCATGTCAGTATCATTCCACCAATGCTCCATACTCATTCATAACATCTACCACCAACGCTGTATAATGTTTCTCTCCCAGTACTTCAGTTTCCCCTGTCAGTATCATTCCACCAATGCTCCATACTCATTCATACATCTACCACCAACGCTGTATAATGTTTCTCTCCCAGTACTTCATTTCCCCTGTCAGTATCATTCCACCAATGCTCCATACTCATTCATATATCTACCACCAACGCTGTATAATTTTCTCTCCCAGTACTTCAGTTTCCCCTGTCAGTATCATTCCACCAATGCTCCATACTCATTCATACATCTACCACCTACGCTGTATAATGTTTCTCTCCCAGTACTTCAGTTTTCCCCTGTCAGTATCATTCCACCAATGCTCCATACTCATTCATACATCTACCACCAACGCTGTATAATGTTTCTCTCCCAGTACTTCAGTTTTCCCCTGTCAGTAACATTCCACCAATGCTCCATACTCATTCATACATCTAACACCAACGCTGTATAATGTTTCTCTCCCAGTACTTTAGTTTTCCCTTGTCAGTATCATTCCACCAATGCTCCATACTCATTCATACATCTACCACCAACGCTGTATAATTTTTTCTCTCCAGTACTTCAGTTTTCCCCTGTCAGTAACATTCCACCAATGCTCCATACTCATTCATACATCTACCACCAACGCTGTATAATGTTTCTCTCCCAGTACTTCGGTTTCCCTTGTCAGTATCATTCCACCAATGCTCCATACTCATTCATACATCTACCACCAACCTGTATAATGTTTCTCTCCCAGTACTTCAGTTTCCCCTGTCAGTATCATTCCACCAATGCTCCATACTCATTCATACATCTACCACCTACGCTGTATAATGTTTCTCTCCCAGTACTTCAGTTTTCCCCTGTCAGTATCATTCCACCAATGCTCCATACTCATTCATACATCTACCACCAACGCTGTATAATGTTTCTCTCCCAGTACTTCAGTTTTCCCCTGTCAGTATCATTCCACCAATGCTCCATACTCATTTATTCATCTACCACCAACGCTGTATAATGTTTCTCTCCCAGTACTTCAGTTTCCCCTGTCAGTATCATTCCACCAATGCTCCATACTCATTCATACATCTACCACCACGCTGTATAATGTTTCTCTCCCAGTACTTCAGTTTTCCCCTGTCAGTATCATTCCACCAATGCTCCATACTCATTCATACATCTACCACCAACAGCTGTATAATGTTTCTCTCCCAGTACTTCAGTTTTCCCCTGTCAGTATCATTCCACCAATGCTCCATACTCATTTATACATCTACCACCAACGCTGTATAATGTTTCTCTCCCAGTACTTCAGTTTCCCCTTCAGTATCATTCCACCAATGCTCCATACTCATTCATACATCTAACACCAACGCTGTATAATTTTTCTCTCCCAGTACTTCAGTTTTCCCTGTCAGTATCTTCCACCAATGCTCCATACTCATTCATACATCTACCACAACGCTGTATAATGTTTCTCTCCCAGTACTTCAGTTTTCCCTTGTCAGTATCATTCCACCAATGCTCCATACTCATTCATACATCTACCACCACGCTGTATAATGTTTCTCTCCCAGTACTTCAGTTTTCCCCTGTCAGTATCATTCCACCAATGCTCCATACTCATTCATACATCTACCACTAACGCTGTATAATGTTTCTCTCCCAGTACTTCAGTTTTCCCTGTCAGTATCATTCCACCAATGCTCCATACTCATTCATACATCTACCACCAACGCTGTATAATGTTTCTCTCCCAGTACTTCAGTTTCCCCTGTCAGTATCATTCCACCAATGCTCCATACTCATTCATACATCTACCACCAACGCTGTATAATGTTTCTCTCCCAGTACTTCAGTTTTCCCTGTCAGTATCATTCCACCAATGCTCCATACTCATTCATACATCTACCACCAACGCTGTATAATGTTTCTCTCCCAGTACTTCAGTTTCCCCTGTCAGTATCATTCCACCAATGCTCCATACTCATTCATACATCTACCACCAACGCTGTATAATATTTTTCTCCATGCATTTATCGTACTGCATTCAGTACCTCCCGTGATGCAGTCACTTCACTTCTCACTCTGCTGCCATCACAGTACCTCATACGACGCCGTATAACCCCAACCCCATTTCTGTACCGTAACGTCGCACTTCTACTTCAGTCAAATGTAATTTTTCCCTTTGTGTAGTCAAGCTTTGTGTTTCAGCACCTCGCCTTCTCCCGCCACATCGCTATGCAGATAGCGACTGTGTGTCTTGTGGTGTGACAGTGGTTGTTAGAGCGGGGTCCGCGTACACTAAATGGCCGGTCACATACTGACAATTGTTTGTAATTGTTTCACTAGGCTGTAAATACCAAAGACTATTTTGCCCCAAAGTGCTGGACGATTGGCGACATATCGACTGCAAAGTATGTGCATGTGACCGCAGCCTTTTTCGGCATTTTCTCGATGATGTGATTAAAATTAGGAAAAGAAGTTGGTTAGGAAAAATTCGTAGAAGACGTGTCACAAGCAACAGCCCCTTTGGGGCCTAGGCCGCCTCATTGTTCGGGGCTTGACGAACATACTCAGACACACAACACTCGGTAGGACTCCTCTGGACAAGTGATCAGCCCGACGCAGGGACCTCTACCTGACAACACACAACACTCACAACAAACAGACATCCATGACCCCGGCGGGATTCGAACCCATAATCCCAGTAAGAGAGCGGCCGCAGACCCACGCCTTAGACCGCTGCTACCACTGGGGTCGGCTAGTCAGTTAGTTAGTTAGTTAGTTACTTAGTTAGTTCTTCTGCCGTTTGCTAGTATTTGGCCCTGGTGTAAGACAAACTTAACGCATTGCTCTCTGTAAAGCATACTTACCAACTTTAGACTCGCCATTTACGCCATCTACCACAAATAATAACTGCATTCTACACACACAGCTCACGTATTTGTTTTGTATGACCCTCAAACTCAACAGCTATGACTTCCACAGACAGCATTAACAGATTCTACCTTGTAAATAATATGTGCGATGTTTTCTATGAGGTGCGCACTGAGTCCTTCACACTGATTATACCAGTTTCAAGCTTCACAGCATGCGGTTACATCCACACAGGGACTTCGAACTGCTAGAGAAACTCAGCGATTTGTCGCGCCATCTTGCTGCCCGCTAGCGTTTGTTAGCATTCCTTTGCACACACATAATAGTCACAAACAAAGATAAAACTTTTCAAATCCAAAAACACGTCTCCTTTTATTCAAAAAAAGACAAACCAAAGCTATCCAATTTCTTTCAGAGCGTTTTGTATCCTTAAACTTTAATTTCCGGCGTAAAATAGCTCGTCGCCCCACGCTGTTCATCTGTTCATCTGTTCTCTATTCTCCCGTCAGAGAGCTCTGAGGGTCTGTTATTGTTGTGACTGACGGGAAAAAGAAAGATGTCTGAAAAGAAAAGGGAATAATGTAGGAGAAACCGACGCTAGGGCATTTTATAAAGAGGTGCTTCAGAGGATATTTGGACGTAAGGAGGGGAGGTGGCAGGAGGGGGGAGAGTTGTATAATGAAGAGTTTTGTATCCTTACGTAGGCAATCTCCAAAACGTAGCTACGCACTGTATTAGTTACCGCAAATATCGTTGTAAATCTGAAAGACTTAAATATATTTTGTATATTTATGTATTTTAAACGTTTATGCTTATTTAAATTTTAATTAAATTAATGTTTTAACGTTAATTGCAGTATACCAGGGATCCATTACACAACAAATCGCTTGCATCTTAACTGATCGAGTTTTATATCGTTTGAAAATATATATGTATATATATATGGAGTGCTAGTTCGGTTTTGTGAAATTATACTTTGATATGAATCCCTGATGATGATCACATGAGGGGTCGAAACATGTAAGATTGATCAATAAGATATTGTAATATAGAATATCTGGAAAATAAATAGAGCGCATTTTGTTGGACTATATTTTGTGCTAATAAAGACTGTCATCACTTGAGATGCAAATTAGACGCTTTTAGGACGTTCAAATAATGACGTAGTTTGGAAAGGACAACAGGGTGAGGGCAGTTTGTGCACCGAGGCATAGATGAAATGATAATAATAAAATAGACGTTTAAAAGTAATGTGTGTGGATTGGAAGCTGCTGGCTCATGAAAGGGATATTGGCCGGCTGTTGTGAGATGTTAGCTGTACTTCAGTTGGCATTACTGCTGACAATGTGGGGACTTACTGTAGATGTTAGAAAAGATATGTTGATGGAGCGCCTTATGAGTCTATTGGAAATTGCTGAGTGTCTGAGGGCTATTAGGTCTAACACTTTCGTCTGTTTAAGCAGACAAAATTGCAAGGTGCAACCAAACAGTGAAACATTAATAGGAAGCTAATGACGCTAGGACACGGCAGGAAGTGGCCTCGCTTAGTGTTGGGGGATAGTTTGTGAAGTTGGTAGCCCTGCAATCTGTTTGAGCGAGGGAGAGGGGGTGTTAAAATGCCGCAGTCCTGCAGAACTCGAGTTAAAGAAATAACGATAAAAGACACAAAACGTGCGATAAAAGGGAAGGGTGAAATGGAATAAAAAATTTTTAAAGTGGCTTTCCCAAGACGCATGGCCGCCTGTCACCTTAAGCCTGCTTACTAGAAGAAAGAGCGGCCAAACTTGCAGCTCTGTAAGTAACTGATCCTCCGCATATAAATGTCAGCCAGCATCTGACCACGAAGACCCACTTTCGATTTCTTACCGTGTGTGCGTGATTTCTGGTCGAAAAAATGGCACTGCGAAAGGTTTTAGTCACTGTCCGTCACTATCAGACACTATCAGTCATGACCTGTCATTATCCGTCACTATCAGACACTATCAGTCATCACCTGTCATTATCCGTCATTATCAGCCACTATCAGTCATCACCTGTGACCATCCGTCACTATCAGTCTCTATCAGTTATCACTTGTGACTATCCGTCACTATCAGACACTATCAGTCATGACCTGTCATTATCCGTCACTATCAGACACTATCAGTCATCACCTGTCATTATGCGTCATTATCAGCCACTATCAGTCATCACCTGTGACCATCCGTCACTATCAGTCTCTATCACTTATCACTTGTGACTATCCGTCACTATCAGACACTATCAGTCATGACCTGTCATTATCCGTCACTATCAGACACTATCAGTCATCACCTGTCATTATTCGTCATTATCAGCCACTATCAGTCATCACCTGTGACCATCCGTCACTATTAGTCTCTATCAGTTATCACTTGTGACTATCCGTCACTATCAGACACTATCAGTCATCACCTGTGAGTATCCGTCATTATCAGCCACTATCAGTCATCACCCGTGACTATCCGTCACTATCAGCCACTATCAGACATCATCTGTGACTACCCGTCAATATCAGTCATTATCAGTCATCACCTGTGACTATCCGCCACTATCAGTCTCTATCAGTTATCACTTGTGACTATCCGTCACTATCAGCCACAAACAGTCATAACTTGTGACTATCCGTCACTATCAGCCACTATCAGTCATCGCCTGTGACTATCCGTCACTATCAGACACTATCAAACATGACTTGTGAATATGCGTCACTATCAACCACTACCAGTTATCATTTGTGACTATCCGTCACAATCAGCCACTACCAGTCACCATCTGTGACTATCCGCCACTGTCAGCCACTATCGGTCACCATCTGTGACTATCAGTCACTATCAGTCACTATCAATCATGACTTGTGACTATCCGTCACTATCAGCCACTACCAGTCATAATTTGTGACTATCCGTCACTATCAGTCACTTCCAGTCACCATCATTGACTGTCCGTCACTATCAGCCACTACCAGTCACCCTTCATCACTATCAACTACTATCAGTCACTATGATCACTAAGTAACTACCTCTCACTACCCGTCACTATCAGCCAACACCAGTCACTATCTTTGACTATCCGTCACTATCAGCCACTACCAGTCACCCTTCATCACTATCAGCTACTATCAGTCACTATGATAACTAAGTAACTACCCCTTACTACCAGTCACTATCAGCCACTAAGTAACTACCCCTCACTACCAGTCACTATCAGCCACTAAGTAACTACCCCTCACTACCAGTCACTATCAGCCACTAAGTAACTACCCCTCACTTCCAGTCACTATCAGCCACTAAGTAACTACCCCTCACTACCAGCACCATCAGCCACTAAGTGACTACCCCACACTACCAGTCACTATCAGCCACTAAGTGACTACCCCTCACTACCAGCACTATCAGCCACTAAGTAACTACCCCTCACTATCAGTCACTATCAGCCACCAAGTGACTACCCCTCACTACCAGTCACTATCAGCCACTAAGTGACTACCCCTCACTACCAGTCACTATCAGCCACTAAGTGACTACCCCTCACTACCAGTCACTATCAGCCACTAAGTGACTACCCCTCACTACCAGTCACTATCAGCCACTAAGTGACTACCCCTCACTACCAGTCACTATCAGCCACTAAGTGACTACCCCTCACTACCAGTCACTATCAGCCACTAAGTGACTACCCCTCACTACCAGTCACTATCAGCCACTAAGTGACTACCCCTCACTACCAGTCACTATCAGCCACTAAGTGACTACCCCTCACTACCAGTCACTATCAGCCACTAAGTGACTACCCCTCACTACCAGTCACTATCAGCCACTAAGTGACTACCCCTCACTACCAGTCACTATCAGCCACTAAGTGACTACCCCTCACTACCAGTCACTATCAGCCACTAAGTGACTACCCCTCACTACCAGTCACTATCAGCCACTAAGTAACTACCCCTCACTACCAGTCACTATCAGCCACTAAGTAACTACCCCTCACTACCAGTCACTATCAGCCACTAAGTAACTACCCCTCACTACCAGTCACTATCAGCCACTAAGTACCCACAACGTGCAGCTGACAGTCCTGACACAACTCATAAAGATGTCAGTGAACTATTCTCCCTGTGCCTAATTACACCGAATACAAATATAGGCCGCATGTGCTTGTTCCCAAACTTAATACCAGAGAGAGGTGATTGTGCAGCACACCCCGGCCGCCTTGTCTCGGTACCCATTGCACAGGGTGGGTCTTACAACGACCTGGACACTTCTGGAGTGTTGGGGGCACCTTGTGACTCGGGGACGCTTCGGCCCAATCTCTTAAATCTTGGTATCGAATTCCAATATCGGAATTAAAGGGGGTCGGTGTGGGGAAATGTCGCTGTATTCCTGGCACGTTCTGGGCCTTCGTGTGCCTCCACAGCGCTCCTAGCGGATGGGTCCCGAAATATTTTGCCAACGGAAAACATGTAACTCAGCCGCAGTAAGTACCTAGCAATCCTGAAGGCTAAAGATAAGGGCTACTGCTGTGATGTGCTGCACTGCTACTGCTGTGATGTGCTGCACTATACTGCTGTGATGTGCTGCACTATACTGCTGTGATGTGCTGCACTGCGACGGACTTTTCTAATAAACATTTAACATTGTCCGCACTTCTAATTCCTATTCAGGAGATAAGCCACTCCTGCTGGGAAAACAAGGCCTTGCTGTAACGCTGTAATATAACTGTCATGAACAGTACGTAAGGGGGATGAGGCAGCGGGTCCCCCCTTTTCAAATGATACATAGGTAGCAAAAATTTACAAAAAAAGAGAGAAGAAATTAATAAATAGACCGTGTCTGCCCACCTAACCTCAAACAAGTCTCACTGATAGTGCCAATAAAGAGCGATATTTTGTGTTCACTCTAATGTATTTTATAAGTATAACAAGCATTAACACTATGTACATACACAGACACTATGTACATACACAGACACTATGTACATACACAGACACTATGTACATACACAGACACTATGTACATACACAGACACTATGTACATACACAGACACTATGTACATACACAGACACTATGTACATACACAGACACTATGTACATACACAGACACTATGTACATACACAGACACTATGTACATACACAGACACTATGTACATACACAGACACTATGTACATACACAGACACTATGTACATACACAGACACTATGTACATACACAGACACTATGTACATACACAGACACTATGTACATACACAGACACTATGTACATACACAGACACTATGTACATACACAGACACTATGTACATACACAGACACTATGTACATACACAGACACTATGTACATACACAGACACTATGTACATACACAGACACTATGTACATACACAGACACTATGTACATACACAGACACTATGTACATACACAGACACTATGTACATACACAGACACTATGTACATACACAGACACTATGTACATACACAGACACTATGTACATACACAGACACTATGTACATACACAGACACTATGTACATACACAGAAACTATGTACATACACAGACACTATGTACATACACAGACACTATGTACATACACAGACACTATGTACATACACAGACACTATGTACATACACAGACACTATGTACATACACAGACACTATGTATATACAGAGAAACTATGTACATACACAGACACTATGTACATACACAGACACTATGTACATACACAGACACTATGTACATACACAGACACTATGTATATACACAGAAACTATGTACATACACAGACACTATGTACATACACAGACACTATGTACATACACAGACACTATGTACATACACAGACACTATGTATATACACAGAAACTATGTACATACACAGACACTATGTACATACACAGACACTATGTACATACACAGACACTATGTACATACACAGACACTATGTACATACACAGACACTATGTACATACACAGACACTATGTACATACACAGACACTATGTACATACACAGACACTATGTACATACACAGACACTATGTACATACACAGACACTATGTACATACACAGACACTATGTACATACACAGACACTATGTACATAGACAGACACTATGTACATACACAGACACTATGTACATACACAGACACTATGTACATACACAGACACTATGTACATACACAGACACTATGTACATACACAGACACTATGTACATACACAGACACTATGTACATACACAGACACTATGTACATACACAGACACTATGTACATACACAGACACTATGTACATACACAGACACTATGTACATAGACAGACACTATGTACATACACAGACACTATGTACATACACAGACACTATGTACATACACAGACACTATGTACATACACAGACACTATGTACATACACAGACACTATGTACATACACAGACACTATGTACATACACAGACACTATGTACATACACAGACACTATGTACATACACAGACACTATGTACATACACAGACACTATGTACATACACAGACACTATGTACATACACAGACACTATGTACATACACAGACACTATGTACATACACAGACACTATGTACATACACAGACACTACACCGAACAAAAAACTTAAAATCACCAACTTTAAAACGATATAGCTAACTGCACATTTTACAGGCTAACTATTTTACAAAAAATGTCACGTCACTGTTGTGTCACCGTGACCGGACCGCCATCTATCAGTTCTTGTCTGCAATGCACACAAGACGTACGAAAGCTTCCTTTCTGGTCTGCCGTCTTGGTTACCATGGCAACAGACGACACAAATACACACAACAAATTGCTTCGGCGCTCAATGTTGTGTGAAATAGCAGTCGAGTAAATAACTAAATATGAGTTAGGTAGATAAATTGAATGTAGCAACAGAGATGTGTGGAGCACGGTGTGGATGTGACGTCACTGCTGCAGTGTCAGAGTATGTATTTGTGTGTTTTGTGTGGATCTGAGAACAAACAGCGTTTATTTCACTGTACAGCATTAACTGACTGGTTTGTATAACTGAGAAGGAGTGTGTTTACTGCGCGGTACGGACTGTATTTATGTGTTTTGTGTGGATCTCAGAACAAACAGCGATTATTTCACTGTACAACATTAACTGACTGGTTTGTATAACTGAGACGGAGTGTGTTTACTGCGCGGTACGGACTGTATTTATGTGCTTAGTGTGGATCTCAGAACAAACAGCGATTATTTCACTGTACAGCATTAACTGACTGGTTTGTGTAACTGAGACGGAGTGTGTTTACTGCGCGGTACGGACTGTATTTATGTGTTTTGTGTGGATCTCAGAACAAACAGCGATTATTTCACTGTACAGCATTAACTGACTGGTTTGTATAACTGAGACGGAGTGTGTTTACTGCGCGGTACGGACTGTATTTTTGTGTTTTGTGTGGATCTCAGAACAAACAGCGATTATTTCACTGTACAGCATTAACTGACTGGTTTGTATAACTGAGACGGAGTGTGTTTACTGCGCGGTACGGACTGTATTTATGTGTTCTGTGTGGATCTCAGAACAAACAGCGATTATTTCACTGTACAGCATTAACTGACTGCTTTGTATAACTGAGACGGAGTGTGTTTACTGCGCGGTACGGACTGTATTTATGTGTTCTGTGTGGATCTCAGAACAAACAGCGATTATTTCACTGTACAACATTAACTGACTGGTTTGTATAACTGAGACGGAGTGTGTTTACTGCGCGGTACGGACTGTATTTATGTGTTCTGTGTGGATCTCAGAACAAACAGCGATTATTTCACTGTACAGCATTAACTGACTGCTTTGTATAACTGAGACGGAGTGTGTTTACTGCGCGGTACGGACTGTATTTATGTGTTCTGTGTGGATCTCAGAACAAACAGCGATTATTTCACTGTACAACATTAACTGACTGGTTTGTATAACTGAGACGGAGTGTGTTTACTGCGCGGTACGGACTGTATTTATGTGTTCTGTGTGGATCTCAGAACAAACAGCGATTATTTCACTGTACAGCATTAACTGACTGCTTTGTATAACTGAGACGGAGTGTGTTTACTGCGCGGTACGGACTGTATTTATGTGTTCTGTGTGGATCTCAGAACAAACAGCGATTATTTCACTGTACAACATTAACTGACTGGTTTGTATAACTGAGACGGAGTGTGTTTACTGCGCGGTACGGACTGTATTTATGTGTTCTGTGTGGATCTCAGAACAAACAGCGATTATTTCACTGTACAGCATTAACTGACTGCTTTGTATAACTGAGACGGAGTGTGTTTACTGCGCGGTACGGACTGTATTTATGTGTTCTGTGTGGATCTCAGAACAAACAGCGATTATTTCACTGTACAACATTAACTGACTGGTTTGTATAACTGAGACGGAGTGTGTTTACTGCGCGGTACGGACTGTATTTATGTGTTCTGTGTGGATCTCAGAACAAACAGCGATTATTTCACTGTACAACATTAACTGACTGGTTTGTATAACTGAGACGGAGTGTGTTTACTGCGCGGTACGGACTGTATTTATGTGTTCTGTGTGGATCTCAGAACAAACAGCGATTATTTCACTGTACAGCATTAACTGACTGCTTTGTATAACTGAGACGGAGTGTGTTTACTGCGCGGTACGGACTGTATTTATGTGTTCTGTGTGGATCTCAGAACAAACAGCGATTATTTCACTGTACAACATTAACTGACTGGTTTGTATAACTGAGACGGAGTGTGTTTACTGCGCGGTACGGACTGTATTTATGTGTTCTGTGTGGATCTCAGAACAAACAGCGATTATTTCACTGTACAACATTAACTGACTGGTTTGTATAACTGAGACGGAGTGTGTTTACTGCGCGGTACGGACTGTATTTATGTGTTCTGTGTGGATCTCAGAACAAACAGCGATTATTTCACTGTACAACATTAACTGACTGGTTTGTATAACTGAGACGGAGTGTGTTTACTGCGCGGTACGGACTGTATTTATGTGTTCTGTGTGGATCTCAGAACAAACAGCGATTATTTCACTGTACAACATTAACTGACTGGTTTGTATAACTGAGACGGAGTGTGTTTACTGCGCGGTACGGACTGTATTTATGTGTTTTGTGTGGATCTCAGAACAAACAGCGATTATTTCACTGTACAACATTAACTGACTGGTTTGTATAACTGAGACGGAGTGTGTTTACTGCGCGGTACGGACTGTATTTATGTGTTTTGTGTGGATCTCAGAACAAACAGCGATTATTTCACTGTACAACATTAACTGACTGGTTTGTATAACTGAGACGGAGTGTGTTTACTGCGCGGTACGGACTGTATTTATGTGTTTTGTGTGGATCTCAGAACAAACAGCGATTATTTCACTGTACAACATTAACTGACTGGTTTGTATAACTGAGACGGAGTGTGTTTACTGCGCGGTACGGACTGTATTTATGTGTTTTGTGTGGATCTCAGAACAAACAGCGATTATTTCACTGTACAACATTAACTGACTGGTTTGTATAACTGAGACGGAGTGTGTTTACTGCGCGGTACGGACTGTATTTATGTGTTCTTGTGTGGATCTCAGAACAAACAGCGATTATTTCACTGTACAACATTAACTGACTGGTTTGTATAACTGAGACGGAGTGTGTTTACTGCGCGGTACGGACTGCACCTTTATAAATATTTGAGATTAATCTTTGTCTTTAAATTATTTATAAATGTGATTGAAATTAGTTTGAATTAACAAGTATCCTTTTTTTACAACTTTCCTTTCTTCCACATAAGCTGACAAACAATAAAACAAGAACACGAATAATCAAGTCTTCGCTGAAGAGCATTTCAGTCAGCTGCAATTCTTCCTGACTTATCACGTCGCGTAATCGCATTATCAAATGTTTTCAAACAAGTTCTCTGAGAGGTCCGAAAGCAATATCCATTCATTACTTAAATGTTTACCGACAGAGTCAAGCCGTACTGCGTCTAACAAGTTACAAATGAAGAGTCTACAAAACACTCGTGTTATTTCGGAATATCAGTGCTCGTATCACTTTCACCTAGCAATAAAATTTTCTAAATATGTCATTTTAACTCCCGTGACTTCTAGTATCACATTTTAACCATTTCTTGTCACCCTACAATACAAAGTACTTTCCCAAACAATGCTCCAAAGTACCCGAAATAGCATTCTTTTTGGAAGCTTCCCACACACCACTCATGTGCTTTCTGGTAACAGCAACATGTAGGTAAACTGGTGTATGGAGCATAGGTGGAATGATACTGACAGGGGAAACTGAAGTATTGGGAGAGAAACATTATACAGCGTTGGTGGTAGATGGATGAATGAGTATGGAGCATTGGTGGAATGATACTGACAGGGGAAACTGAAGTACTGGGAGAGAAACATTATACAGCTTTGGTGGTAGATGTATGAATGAGTATGGAGCATTGGTGGAATGATACTGACAGGGGAAACTGAAGTACTGGGAGAGAAACATTATACAGCTTTGGTGGTAGATGTATGAATGAGTATGGAGCATTGGTGGAATGATACTGACAGGGTAAACTGAAGTACTGGGAGAGAAACATTATACAGCGTTGGTGGTAGATGTATGAATGAGTATGGAGCGTTGGTGGAATGATACTGACAGGGGAAACTGAAGTACTGGGAGAGAAACATTATACAGCGTTGGTGGTAGATGTATGAATGAGTATGGAGCATTGGTGGAATGATACTGACAGGGGAAACTGAAGTACTGGGAGAGAAACATTATACAGCGTTGGTGGTAGATGTATGAATGAGTATGGAGCATTGGTGGAATGATACTGACAGGGGAAACTGAAGTACTGGGAGAGAAACATTTTACAGCGTTGGTGGTAGATGGATGTATGAGTATGCAGCATTGGTGGAATGATACTGACAGGGGAAACTGAAGTACTGGGAGAGAAACATTTTACAGCGTTGGTGGTAGATGGATGTATGAGTATGGAGCATTGGTGGAATGATACTGACAGGGGAAACTGAAGTACTGGGAGAGAAACATTATACAGCGTTGGTGGTAGATGTATGAATGAGTATGGAGCATTGGTGGAATGATACTGACAGGGGAAACTGAAGTACTGGGAGAGAAACATTATACAGCGTTGGTGGTAGATGTATGAATGAGTGTGGAGCATTGGTGGAATGATACTGACAGGGGAAACTGAAGTACTGGGAGAGAAACATTTTACAGCGTTGGTGGTAGATGTATGAATGAGTATGGAGCATTGGTGGAATGATACTGACAGGGGAAACTGAAGTACTGGGAGAGAAACATTATACAGCGTTGGTGGTAGATGTATGAAGGAGTATGGAGCATTGGTGGAATGATACTGACAGGGGAAACTGAAGTACTGGGAGAGAAACATTATACAGCGTTGGTGGTAGATGTATCAATGAGTATGGAGCATTGGTGGAATGATACTGACAGGGGAAACTGAAGTACTGGGAGAGACACATTATACAGCGTTGGTGGTAGATGTATGAATGAGTGTGGAGCATTGGTGGAATGATACTGACAGGGGAAACTGAAGTACTGGGAGAGAAACATTATACAGCGTTGGTGGTAGATGTATGAATGAGTATGGAGCATTGGTGGAATGATACTGACAGGGGAAACTGAAGTACTGGGAGAGAAACATTATACAGCGTTGGTGGTAGATGTATGAATGAGTATGGAGCATTGGTGGAATGATACTGACAGGGGAAAACTGAAGTCCTGGGAGAGAAACATTATACAGCGTTGGTGGTAGATGTATGAATGAGTATGGAGCATTGGTGGAATGATACTAATAGGGGAAACTGAAGTATTGGAAGAGAAATATTATATAGCGTTGGTGGTAGATGGATGAATGAGTATGGAGCATTGGTGGAATGATACTGACAGGGGAAAACTGAAGTCCTGGGAGAGAAACATTATACAGCGTTGGTGGTAGATGTATGAATGAGTATGGAGCATTGGTGGAATGATACTAATAGGGGAAACTGAAGTATTGGAAGAGAAATATTATACAGCGTTGGTGGTAGATGGATGAATGAGTATGGAGCATTGGTGGAATGATACTGACAGGGGAAAACTGAAGTACTGGGAGAGAAACATTATTGCGTTGGTGGTAGATGTATGAATGAGTATGGAGCATTGGTGGAATGATACTAATAGGGGAAACTGAAGTATTGGAAGAGAAATATTATACAGCGTTGGTGGTAGATGGATGAATGAGTATGGAGCATTGGTGGAATGATACTGACAGGGGAAAACTGAAGTACTGGGAGAGAAATATTATTGCGTTGGTGGTAGATGTATGAATGAGTATGGAGCATTGGTGGAATGATACTAATAGGGGAAACTGAAGTATTGGAAGAGAAATATTATACAGCGTTGGTGGTAGATGTATGAATGAGTATGGAGCATTGGTGGAATGATACTAATAGGGAAACTGAAGTATTGGAAGAGAAATATTATACAGCGTTGGTGGTAGATGGATGAATGAGTATGGAGCATTGGTGGAATGATACTGACAGGGGAAAACTGAAGTACTGGGAGAGAAACATTATTGCGTTGGTGGTAGATGTATGAATGTGTGTGGAGCATTGGTGGAATAATACTGACAGGGGAAAACTGAAGTACAGGGAGAGAAATATTATACAGCGTTGGTGGTAGATGGATGAATGAGTATGGAGCATTGGTGGAATGATACTGACAGGGGAAAACTGAAGTACTGGGAGAGAACATTATACAGCGCTGGTGGTAGATGGATGAATGAGTATGGAGCATTGGCGGAATGATACTGACAGGGGAAAACTGAAATACTGGGAGAGAAACATTATACAGCGTTGGTGGTAGATGTATGAATGAGTGTGTAGCATTGGTGGAATGATACTGACAGGGAAAACTGAAATACTGGGAGAAAAAAATTATACAGCTTTGGTGGTAGATGTATGAATGAGTATGGAGCATTGGTGGAATGATACTGAGAGGGGAAACTGAAGTGCCGGGATTGAAACATTATACAGCATTGATGGTAGATGGATGAATGAGTATGTAGCATTGGTGGAATGATACTGACAAGGAAAACTGAAGTACTGGGTGAGAGACATTATATTGCGTTGGTGGTAGATGAATGAATGAGTATGGAGCATTGGTGGAATTATACCAAAAGGAGAAAACTGAAGTACTGGGAGAAGAACATTATACGGCGTCGGTGTTAGATGGATGAATGAGTATGGAGCATTGGTGGAATGATACCAAAAGGAGAAAACTGAAGTAGTGGGAGAGAAACATTATATTGCGTTGGTGGTAGATGAATGAATGAGTATGGAGCATTGGTGTAATGATACCAAAAGGAGAAAACTGAAGTACTGGGAGAGAAATATTATATTGCGTTGGTGGTAGATGAATGAATGAGTATGGAGCATTGGTGTAATGATACCAAAAGGAGAAAACTGAAGTACTGGGAGAGAAACATTATATTGCGTTGGTGGTAGATGAATGAATGAGTATGGAGCATTGGTGGAATGATACTGACAGGGGAAACTGAAGTACTGGGAGAGAAAAATTTTATTGCGTCGGTGGTAGATGAATGAATGAGTATGGAGCATTGGTGTAATGATACTGACAGGGGAAACTGAAGTACTGGGAGAGAAACGTTATATTGCGTTGGTGGTAGATGAATGAATGAGTATGGAGCATTGGTGGAATGATACTGACAGGGGAATCTGAAGTACTGGGAGAGAAACATTATACAGCGTTGGTGGTAGATGAATGAATGAGTATGGAGCATTGGTGTAATGATACCAAAAGGAGAAAACTGAAGTACTGGGAGAGAAACATTATACAGCGTTGGTGGTAGATGTATGAATGAGTATGGAGCATTGGTAGAATAATACCAAAAGGAGAAAACTGAAGTACTGGGAGAGAAACATTATATTGCGTCGGTGGTAGATGGATGAATGAGTATGGAGCATTGGTGGAATGATACCAAAAGGAGAAAACTGAAGTACTGGGAGAGAAACATTATACAGTGTTGGTGGTAGATGTATGAATGAGTATGGAGCGTTGGTGGAATGATACCAAAAGGAGAAAACTGAAGTACTGGGAGAGAAACATTATACAGTGTTGGTGGTAGATGTATGAATGAGTGTGGAGCATTGGTGGAATGATACCAAAAGGAGAAAACTGAAGTACTGGGAGAGAAACATTATACAGTGTTGGTGGTAGATGTATGAATGAGTATGGAGCGTTGGTGGAATGATACTGACAGGGAAACTGAAGTACTGGGAGAGAGACATTATATTGCGTTGGTGGTAGATGGATGAATGGGTATGGAGCATTGGTGGAATGATACTGTCAGGGGAAAACTGAAGTACTGGGAGAGAGACATTATATTGCGTTGGTGGTAGATGGATGAATGAGTATGGAGCGTTGGTGGAATGATACTGACAGGGGAAACTGAAGTACTGGGAGAGAAACATTATACAGCGTTGGTGGTAGATGGATGAATGAGTATGGAGCATTGGTGGAATGATACTGTCAGGGGAAATCTGAAGTACTGGGAGAGAGACATTATATTGCGTTGGTGGTAGATGTATGAATGAGTATGGAGCGTTGGTGGAATGATACTGACAGGGGAAACTGAAGTATTGTGAGAAAAATCTGTCTTAGTGTCACATTGTACACCATGAATCCCACGTGGCTTGTGCGTGATCGAACCCGGCTGTCCTCTTTCACATTGCAGTGCCTAATCGCCGGAGACATGGCACAGTCGCTCCCAATAAAGAAGACGTGTTGTTTGTATAACATGTTTCTATCCCGAAATATTCAGGTAATAAAATCCATATCAAACAATTTACGTAACAATTCACAGAGCACAGTACGTCATACGTTTGAGAGATGTTCAAGTGCTGCGCTTTGCTGAGATGTACTAAACCGACAGAATAGCTGAAGCATTAGGCGGCTTCATAAGACGTTAATAATACGCAGGCCGACAAGCCTTGCAAGTGTCTTGAGGTGCCGTAGTCATGGCAACAGGCACAATACGACGGATACAGAGTGCCGTACAGCGGAGTTACAGGGAGCAAGAAATGTACCACGGATGATAATTGCGTCAGCGATGATATTCACTGAGTGACACTGTCTATGCTGCCTGCAATGACAGGACTAGCAGTGCCCAGTGAACTGGCAGGAATACGAAAGTAAGATGTCGTGTTGTAGTTTGAGGAATTATGGAGGTACTTTCCCGGGGAGACTGTATACTGAGGAGACTGGGTGAATTGACGAGGACACTGAGCTAGTATACTGAGGAGACTGGGTTAATTCACGAGGACACTGAGCCAGTATACTGAGGAGATTGGGTGAAGTCACGAGGACACTGAGCCAGTATACTGAGGAGACTGGGTGAAGTCAGGAGGACACTGAGACAGTATACTGAGGAAACTGGGTGAAGTCACGAGGACACTGAGCCAGTATACTGAGGGGACTGGGTGAAGTCACGAGGACACTGAGCCAGTATACTGAGGGGACTGGGTGAAGTCACGAGGACACTGAGCCAGTATACTGAGGGGACTGGGTGAATTCACGAGGACACTGAGTCAGTATACTGAGGGGACTGGGTGAAGACACGAGGACACTGAGCCAGTACACTGAGGGCCTGGGTGAAGTTACGAGGACACTGAGCCAGTATACTGAGGGGACTGGGTGAAGTCACGAGGACACTGAGCCAGTATACTGAGGAGACTGGGTGAAGTCACAAGGTCACTGAGCCAGTATACTGAGGGGACTGTGTGAAGTCACGATGACACTGAGCCAGTATACTGAGGGGACTGGGTGAAGTCACGAGGACACTGAGCCAGTATACTGAGGGGACTGGGTGAAGTCACGAGGACACTGGGCCAGTATACTGAGGGGACTGGGTGAAGTCACGAGGACACTGAGCCAGTATACTGAGGGGACTGGGTGAAGTCACGAGGACACTGAGCCAGTATACTGAGGGGACTGGGTGAAGTCACGAGGACACTGAGCCATTATACTGAGGGGACTGGGTGAAGTCACGAGGACACTTAGCCAGTATACTGAGGAGACTGGGTGAAGTCACGAGGACACTGAGCCATTATACTGAGGGGACTAGGTGAAGTCACGAGGACACTGAGCCAGTATACTAAGGAGACTGGGTGAAGTCACGAGGACACTGAGCCAGTATACTGAGGAGACTGTGTGAATTCACGAGGACACTGAGCCAGTATACTGAGGAGACTGGGTGAAGTCACAAGGACACTGAGCTAGTATACTGAAGAGACTGGGTGAATTCACGAGGACACTGAGCCAGTATAATGAGGAGACTGTGTGAAGTCACGAGGACACTGAGCCAGTATACTGATGAGACTGGGTGAAGTCACGAGGACACTGAGCCAGTATACTGAGGAGACTTGGTGAAGTCACGAGGACACTGAGACAGTATACTGAGGAGACTGGGTGAATTGACGAGGACACTGAGCTAGTATACTGAGGAGACTGGGTGAATTCACGAGGACACTGAGCCAGTATACTGAGGAGACTGGGTGAAGTCACGAGGACACTGAGCCAGTATACTGAGGAGACTGGGTGAAGTCACGAGGACACTGAGACAGTATACTGAGGAGACTGGGTGAAGTCACGAGGACACTGAGCCAGTACGCTGAGGGGACTGGGTGAATTCACGAGGACACTGAGCCAGTATACTGAGGGGACTGGGTGAAGTCACGAGGACACTGAGCCAGTATACTGAGGGGACTGGGTGAATTCACGAGGACACTGAGCCAGTATACTGAGGGGACTGGGTAAAGTCACGAGGACACTGAGCCAGTACACTGAGGGCCTGGGTGAAGTTACGAGGACACAGAGCCAGTATACTGAAGGGACTGGGTGAAGTCACGAGGACACTGAGCCAGTATACTGAGGAGACTGGGTGAAGTCACGAGGACACTGAGCCAGTATACTGAGGGGACTGGGTGTAGTCACGAGGACACTGAGCCTGTATACTGAGGGGACTGGGTGAAGTCACGAGGACACTGAGCCAGTACACTGAGGGGACTGGGTGAAGTCACGAGGACACTGAGCCAGTATACTGAGGGGACTGCGTGATGTCACAAGGACACTGAGCCAGTATACTGAGGGGACTGGGTGAAGTCACGAAGACACTGAGCCAGTATACTGAGGGGACTGGGTGAAGTCACGAGGACACTGAGCCAGTATACTGAGGGGACTGGGTGAAGTCACGAGGACACTGAGCCAGTATACTGAGGGGACTAGGTGAAGTCACGAGGGCACTGAGCCAGTATACTGAGGAGACTGGGTGAAGTCACGAGGACACTGAGCCAGTATACTGAGGAGACTGGGTGAATTCACGAGGACACTGAGCCAGTATACTGAGGAGACTGGGTGAAGTCACAAGGACACTGAGGTAGTATACTGAAGAGACTGGGTGAATTCACGAGGACACTAAGCCAGTATACTGAGGAGACTGTGTGAAGTCACGAGGACACTGAGCCAGTATACTGAGGAGACTGGGTGAAGTCACGAGGACACTGAGCCAGTATACTGAGGGGACTGGGTGAAGTCACGAGGACACTGAGCCAGTATACTGAGGGGACTGGGTGAAGTCACGAGGACACTGAGCCAGTATACTGAGGGGACTGGGTGAATTCACGAGGACACTGAGTCAGTATACTGAGGGGACTGGGTGAAGTCACGAGGACACTGAGCCAGTATACTGAGGGACTGGGTGAAGTTACGAGGACACTGAGCCAGTATACTGAGGGGACTGGGTGAAGTCACGAGGACACTGAGCCAGTATACTGAGGAGACTGGGTGAAGTCACAGGACACTGAGCCAGTATACTGAGGGACTGTGTGAAGTCACGAGGACACTGAGCCAGTATACTGAGGGACTGGGTGAAGTCACGAGGACACTGAGCCAGTATACTGAGGGGACTGGGTGAAGTCACGAGGACACTGAGCCAGTTATACTGAGGGGACTGGGTGAAGTCACGAGGACACTGAGCCAGTTACTGAGGGGACTGGGTGAAGTCACGAGGACACTGAGCCAGTATACTGAGGAGGACTGGGTGAAGTTCACGAGGACACTGAGCCATTATACTGAGGAGGACTGGGTGAAGTCACGAGGACACTGAGCAGTATACTGAGGAGACTGGGTGAAGTCACGAGGACACTGAGCCATTATACTGAGGGGACTAGGTGAAGTCACGAGGACACTGAGCCAGTATACTGATGGAGACTGGGTGAAGTCACGAGGACACTGAGCCAGTATACTGAGGAGACTGGTGAATTCACGAGGACACTGAGCCAGTATACTGAGGAGACTGGGTGAAGTCACAGGACACTGAGCTAGTATACTGAAGAGACTGGGTGAATTCACGAGGACACTGAGCCAGTATACTGAGGAGACTGGTGAAGTCACGAGGACACTGAGCCAGTATACTGATGAGACTGGGTGAAGTCACGAGGACACTGAGCCAGTATACTGAGGAGACTTGGTGAAGTCACGAGGACACTGAGACAGTATACTGAGGAGACTGGGTGAATTACGAGGACACTGAGCCAGTAACTGAGGGGACTGGGTGAAGTCACGAGGACACTGAGCCAGTATACTGAGGGACTGGGTGAAGTCACGAGGACACTGAGCCAGTATACTGAGGAGACTGGGTGAAGTCACGAGGACACTGAGCCAGTATACTGAGGGACTGGGTGAAGTCACGAGGACACTGAGCCAGTATACTGAGGGGACTGGGTGAAGTCACGAGGACACTGAGCCAGTATACTGAGGGGACTGGGTGAAGTCACGAGGACACTGAGCCAGTATACTGAGGGGACTGGGTGAATTCACGAGGACACTGAGCCATGTATACTGAGGGGACTGGGTAAGTCACGAGGACACTGAGCCAGTACACTGAGGGACTGGGTGAAGTACGAGGACACTGAGCCAGTATACTGAAGGGACTGGGTGAATGTCACAGGACACTGAGCCAGTATACTGAGGAGACTGGGTGAAGTCACGAGGACACTGAGCCAGTATACTGAGGGGACTGGGTGATAGTCACGAGGACACTGAGCCAGTATACTGAGGGGACTGGGTGAAGTCACGAGGACACTGAGCAGTATACTGAGGGGACTGGGTGAAGTCACGAGGACACTGAGCCAGTATACTGAGGGGACTGGTGAAGTCACAAGGACACTGAGCCAGTATACTGAGGGGACTGGGTGAAGTCACGAAGACACTGAGCCAGTATACTGAGGGGACTGGGTGAAGTCACGAGGACACTGAGCAGTATACTGAGGGGACTGGGTGAAGTCACGAGGACACTGAGCCAGTATACTGAGGGGACTAGGTGAAGTCACGAGGACACTGAGCCAGTATACTGAGGAGACTGGGTGAAGTCACGAGGACACTGAGCCAGTATACTGAGGAGACTGGGTGAAGTCACGAGGACACTGAGCCAGTATACTGAGGAGACTGGGTGAAGTCACGAGGACACTGAGTAGTATACTGAGGGACTGGGTGAATTCACGAGGACACTGAGCCAGTATACTGAGGAGGACTGGGTGAAGTCACGAGGACACTGAGCCAGTATACTGAGGAGACTGGGTGAAGTCACGAGGACACTGAGCCAGTATACTGAGGGACTGGGTGAAGTCACGAGGACACTGAGCCAGTATACTGAGGGGACTGGGTGAAGTCACGAGGACACTGAGCCAGTATACTGAGGAGACTGGGTGAAGTCACGAGGACACTGAGTCAGTTATACTGAGGAGACTGGGTGAAGTCACGAGGACACTGAGCCAGTATACTGAGGAGACTGGGTGAAGTCACAGGACACTGAGCCAGTATACTGAGGGACTGGGTGAAGTCACGAGGACACTGAGCCAGTTACTGAGGAGACTGGGTGAATTCACGAGGACACTGAGCCAGTATACTGAGGGACTGGGTGAATTCACGAGGACACTGAGCCAGTATACTGAGGAGACTGGGTGAAGTCACAGGACACTGAGCCAGTATACTGAGGAGACTGGGTGAAGTCACGAGGACACTGAGCCAGTATACTGAGGAGACTGGGTGAAGTCACGAGGACACTGAGCCAGTATACTGAGGAGACTGGGTGAAGTCACGAGGACACTGAGCCAGTATACTGAGGGACTGGGTGAATCACGAGGACACTGAGCCAGTATACTGAGGGACTGGGTGAAGTTCACGAGGACACTGAGCTAGTATACTGAGGAGACTGGGTGAAGTCACGAGGACACTGAGCCAGTATACTGAGGAGACTGGGTGAAGTCACGAGGACACTGAGCCAGTATACTGAGGGACTGGGTTGAAGTCACGAGGACACTGAGCCAGTATACTGAGGGGACTGGGTGAAGTCACGAGGACACTGAGCAGTATACTGAGGAGACTGGGTGAAGTCACGAGGACACTGAGCCAGTATACTGAGGAGACTGGGTGAAGTCACGAGGACACTGAGCAGTATACTGAGGGACTGGGTGAATTCACGAGGACACTGAGCCAGTATACTGAGGAGACTGGGTGAAGTCACGAGGACACTGAGCCAGTATACTGAGGGGACTGGGTGAAGTCACGAGGACACTGAGCCAGTATACTGAGGGGACTGGGTGAAGTCACGAGGACACTGAGCCAGTACTGAGGGGACTGGGTGAAGTCACGAGGACACTGAGCCAGTATACTGAGGGGACTGGGTGAAGTCACGAGGACACTGAGCCAGTATACTGAGGGGACTGGGTGAATTCACGAGGACACTGAGCCAGTATACTGAGGGGACTGGGTGAAGTCACGAGGACACTGAGCCAGTATACTGAGGGACTGGGTGAAGTTCACGAGGACACTGAGCCAGTATACTGAGGAGACTGGGTGAAGTCACGAGGACACTGAGCCAGTTACTGAGGGACTGGGTGAAGTCACGAGGACACTGAGCCAGTATACTGAGGGGACTGGGTGAAGTCACGAGGACACTGAGCCAGTATACTGAGGGACTGGGTGAAGTCACAAGGACACTGAGCCAGTATACTGAGGGACTGGGTGAAGTCACGAGGACACTGAGCCAGTATACTGAGGGACTGGGTGAAGTCACGAAGGACACTGAGCCAGTATACTGAGGGGACTGGGTGAAGTCACGAGGACACTGAGCCAGTATACTGAGGGACTGGGTGAAGTCACGAGGACACTGAGCCAGTATACTGAGGAGACTGGGTGAAGTCACGAGGACACTGAGCCAGTATACTGAGGGACTGGGTGAAGTCACGAGGACACTGAGCCAGTATACTGAGGAGACTGGGTGAAGTCACGAGGACACTGAGCCAGTATACTGAGGAGACTGGGTGAAGTCACGAGGACACTGAGCCAGTATACTGAGGGACTGGGTGAAGTCACGAGGACACTGAGCCAGTATACTGAGGAGACTGGGTGAATTCACGAGGACACTGAGCCAGTATACTGAGGAGACTGTGTGAAGTCACGAGGACACTGAGCCAGTATACTGAGGAGACTGGGTGAAGTCACGAGGACACTGAGCCAGTATACTGAGGGACTGGGTGAAGTCACGAGGACACTGAGCCAGTATACTGAGGGGACTGGGTGAAGTCACGAGGACACTGAGCCATGTATACTGAGGAGACTGGGTGAAGTCACGAGGACACTGAGCCAGTATACTGAGGAGACTGGGTGAAGTCACGAGGACACTGAGCCATTATACTGAGGAGACTGGGTGAAGTCACGAGGACACTGAGCCAGTATACTGAGGAGACTGGGTGAAGTCACGAGGACACTGAGCAGTATACTGAGGAGACTGGGTGAATTCACGAGGACACTGAGCCAGTATACTGAGGAGACTGGGTGAAGTCACGAGGACACTGAGTAGTATACTGAGGAGACTGGGTGAAGTCACGAGGACACTGAGCCAGTATACTGAGGAGACTGGGTGAAGTCACGAGGACACTGAGCAGTATACTGAGGAGACTGGGTGAAGTCACGAGGACACTGAGCCAGTATACTGAGGGACTGGGTGAAGTCACGAGGACACTGAGCCAGTATACTGAGGGGACTGGGTGAATCACGAGGACACTGAGCCAGTATACTGAGGGACTGGGTGAAGTTCACGAGGACACTGAGCCAGTATACTGAGGGACTGGGTGAAGTCACGAGGACACTGAGCCAGTATACTGAGGAGACTGGGTGAAGTCACGAGGACACTGAGCCAGTATACTGAGGGGACTGGGTGAAGTCACGAGGACACTGAGCCATACTGAGGGGACTGGGTGAAGTCACGAGGACACTGAGCCAGTATACTGAGGGGACTGGGTGAAGTCACGAGGACACTGAGCCAGTATACTGAGGGGACTGGGTGAATTCACGAGGACACTGAGCCAGTATACTGAGGGGACTGGGTGAAGTCACGAGGACACTGAGCCAGTATCACTGAGGGACTGGGTGAAGTCACGAGGACACTGAGCCAGTATACTGAGGGGACTGGGTGAGTCACGAGGACACTGAGCCAGTATACTGAGGGGACTGGTGAAGTCACGAGGACACTGAGCCAGTATACTGAGGAGACTGGGTGAAGTCACGAGGACACTGAGCCAGTATACTGAGGGGACTGGGTGAAGTCACGAGGACACTGAGCCAGTATACTGAGGAGACTGGGTGAAGTCACGAGGACACTGAGCCAGTATACTGAGGGACTGGGTGAATTCACGAGGACACTGAGCCAGTATACTGAGGAGACTGGGTGAAGTCACGAGGACACTGAGCCAGTATACTGAGGAGACTGGGTGAAGTCACGAGGACACTGAGCCAGTATACTGAGGGGACTGGGTGAAGTCACGAGGACACTGAGCCAGTATACTGAGGAGACTGGGTGAAGTCACGAGGACACTGAGCCAGTATACTGAGGGGACTGGGTGAAGTCACGAGGACACTGAGCCAGTATACTGAGGAGACTGGGTGAAGTCACAGGACACTGAGCCAGTTATACTGAAGGAGACACTGGAGTTGAGGATGGTGAAGTCACGAGGACACTGAGCCAGTATACTGAGGGACTGGGTGAAGTCACGAGGACACTGAGCCAGTATACTGAGGGACTGGGTGAAGTCACGAGGACACTGAGCCAGTATACTGAGGGACTGGGTGAAGTCACGAGGACACTGAGCAGTATACTGAGGGACTGGTGAAGTCACGAGGACACTGAGCCAGTATACTGAGGGACTGGGTGAAGTCACGAGGACACTGAGCAGTATACTGAGGGGACTGGGTGAAGTCACGAGGACACTGAGCCAGTATACTGAGGGACTGGGTGAAGTCACGAGGACACTGAGCCAGTATACTGAGGGACTGGTGAATCACGAGGACACTGAGCCAGTATACTGAGGGACTGGGTGAAGTCACAGGACACTGAGCAGTATACTGAGGGGACTGGGTGAATTCACGAGGACACTGAGCCAGTATACTGAGGAGACTGTGTGAAGTCACGAGGACACTGAGCCATATACTGAGAGGACTGGTGAAGTCACGAGGACACTGAGCCAGTATACTGAGGAGACTGGTGAAGTCACGAGGACACTGAGCAGTATACTGAGAGGACTGGTGAATTACGAGGACACTGAGCAGTATACTGAGGAGACTGGGTGAATTCACGAGGACACTGAGCCAGTATACTGAGGAGACTGGGTGAATTCACGAGGACACTGAGCCAGTATACTGAGGAGACTGGGTGAAGTCACGAGGACACTGAGCAGTATACTGAGGAGACTGGGTGAAGTCACGAGGACACTGAGCCAGTAACTGAGGGACTGGTGAATCACGAGGACACTGAGCCAGTATACTGAGGGACTGGGTGAAGTCACGAGGACACTGAGCCAGTATACTGAGGGACTGGGTGAATTCACGAGGACACTGAGCAGTATACTGAGGGGACTGGGTAAAGTCACGAGGACACTGAGCAGTAACTGAGGGACTGGGTGAAGTTACGAGGACACAGAGCCAGTATACTGAAGGGACTGGGTGAAGTCACGAGGACACTGAGCCAGTATACTGAGGAGACTGGGTGAAGTCACGAGGACACTGAGCAGTATACTGAGGGACTGGGTGAGTCACGAGGACACTGAGCTGTATACTGAGGGGACTGGGTGAATCACGAGGACACTGAGCCAGTAACTGAGGGACTGGGTGAAGTCACGAGGACACTGAGCCAGTATACTGAGGGGACTGGTGATTCACAGGACACTGAGCCAGTATACTGAGGGACTGGGTGAAGTCAAGGACACTGAGCCAGTATACTGAGGGGACTGGGTGAAGTCACGAGACACAGAGCCAGTATACTGAGGGACTGGGTGAAGTCACGAGGACACTGAGCCAGTATACTGAGGGGACTGGTGAAGTCACGAGGACACTGAGCCAGTATACTGAGGAACTGGGTGAAGTCACGAGGACACTGAGCCAGTATACTGAGGAGACTGGGTGAATCACGAGGACACTGAGCCAGTATACTGAGGGACTGGGTGAAGTCACAAGGACACTGAGCAGTATACTGAGGACTGGGTGAATTCACGAGGACACTAAGCCAGTATACTGAGGGACTGGGTGAAGTCACGAGGACACTGAGCCAGTAACTGAGGGACTGGGTGAAGTCACGAGGACACTGAGCCAGTATACTGAGGGGACTGGGTGAAGTCACGAGGACACTGAGCCAGTATACTGAGGGACTGGGTGAAGTCACAGGACACTGAGCCATGTATACTGAGGGACTGGTGTGAATCACGAGGACACTGAGCAGTATACTGAGGGACTGGGTGAAGTCACAGGACACTGAGCCAGTATACTGAGGGACTGGGTGAAGTCACCAGGACACTGAGCCAGTATACTGAGGGACTGGGTGAAGTCACGAGACACTGAGACAGTTACTGAGGGACTGGGTGAATGACGAGGACACTGAGCCAGTATACTGAGGGACTGGGTGAATCACGAGGACACTGAGTCAGTATACTGAGGAGACTGGTGAAGTCACGAGGACACTAGCCAGTATACTGAGGAGACTGGGTGAAGTCACAGGACACTGAGCATATACTGAGGGACTGGTGAAGTCACGAGGACACTGAGCCAGTAACTGAGGAGACTGGGTGAAGTCACGAGGACACTGAGCCAGTATACTGAGGAGACTGTGTGAATTCACGAGGACACTGAGCCAGTATACTGAGGAGACTGGGTGAAGTCACAAGGACACTGAGCTAGTATACTGAAGAGACTGGGTGAATTCACGAGGACACTGAGCCAGTATATGAGGAGACTGTGTGAAGTCACGAGGACACTGAGCCAGTATACTGATGAGACTGGGTGAAGTCACGAGGACACTGAGCCAGTATACTGAGGAGACTTGGTGAAGTCACGAGGACACTGAGACAGTATACTGAGGAGACTGGGTGAATTGACGAGGACACTGAGCTAGTATACTGAAGGAGACTGGGTGAATTCACGAGGACACTGAGCCAGTATACTGAGGAGACTGGGTGAAGTCACGAGGACACTGAGCCAGTATACTGAGGAGACTGGGTGAAGTCACGAGGACACTGAGACAGTATACTGAGGAGACGGGGTGAAGTCACGAGGACACTGAGCCAGTACGCTGAGGGGACTGGGTGAATTCACGAGGACACTGAGCCAGTATACTGAGAGGGACTGGGTGAAGTCACGAGGACACTGAGCCAGTATACTGAGGGGACTGGGTGAATTCACGAGGACACTGAGCCAGTATACTGAGGGGACTGGGTAAAGTTCACGAGGACACTGAGCCAGTACACTGAGGGCCTGGGTGAAGTTACGAGGACACAGAGCCAGTATACTGAAGGGACTGGGTGAAGTCACGAGGACACTGAGCCAGTATACTGAGGAGACTGGGTGAAGTCACGAGGACACTGAGCCAGTATACTGAGGGGACTGGGTGTAGTCACGAGGACACTGAGCCTGTATACTGAGGGGACTGGGTGAAGTCACGAGGACACTGAGCCAGTATACTGAAGGGACTGGGTGAAGTCACGAGGACACTGAGCCAGTATACTGAGGAGACTGGGTGAAGTCACGAGGACACTGAGCCAGTATACTGAGGAGACTGGTGAAGTCACGAGGACACTGAGCAGTATACTGAGGGACTGGGTGAATTCACGAGGACACTGAGCCAGTATACTGAGGAGACTGGGTGAAGTCACGAGGACACTGAGCCAGTATACTGAGGAGACTGGGTGAAGTCACGAGGACACTGAGCCAGTATACTGAGGAGACTGGGTGAAGTCACGAGGACACTGAGCCAGTATACTGAGGGACTGGGTGAAGTCACGAGGACACTGAGCCAGTATCTGAGGGGACTGGGTGAATGTCACGAGGACACTGAGCCAGTATACTGAGGGGACTGGGTGAAGTCACGAGGACACTGAGCCAGTATACTGAGGGGACTGGGTGAAGTCACGAGGACACTGAGCCAGTATACTGAGGGGACTGGGTGAAAGTCACGAGGACACTGAGCCAGTATACATGAGGGGCTGGGTGAAGTCTACGAGGACACTGAGCCAGTATACTGAGGGGACTGGGTGAAGTCACGAGGACACTGAGCCAGTATATGAGGAGACTGGGTGAAGTCACGAGGACACTGAGGACATGGCCAGTATACTGAGGGGACTGGGTGAAGTCACGAGGACACTGAGCCAGTATACTGAGGGGACTGGGTGAAGTCACGAGGACACTGAGCCAGTATACTGAGGGACTGGGTGAAGTCACGAGGACACTGAGCCATTATACTGAGGGGACTAGGTGAAGTCACGAGGACACTGAGCCAGTATACTGAGGAGACTGGGTGAAGTCACGAGGACACTGAGCAGTTATACTGAGGGGACTAGGTGAATGTCACGAGGACACTGAGCCAGTATACTGAGGAGGACTGGGTGAAGTCACGAGGACACTGAGCCAGTATACTGAGGAGACTGTGTGAATTCACGAGGACACTGAGCCAGTATACTGAGGAGACTGGTGTGAAGTCACAGGACACTGAGCTAGTATACTGAGAGACTGGGTGAATCACGAGGACACTGAGCCAGTATACTGAGGAGACTGGTGAAGTCACGAGGACACTTGAGCCAGTATACTGAGGAGACTGGGTGAAGTCACGAGGACACTGAGCAGTATACTGAGGAGACTGGTGTGAAGTCACGAGGACACTGAGCAGTATACTGAGGAGACTGGGTGAATCGACGAGGACACTGAGCCAGTATACTGAGGAGACTGGGTGAAGTCACGAGGACACTGAGCCAGTATACTGAGGAGACTGGTGAAGTCACGAGGACACTGAGCCAGTATACTGAGGAGACTGGGTGAAGTCACGAGGACACTGAGACAGTATACTGAGGAGACTGGGTGAAGTCACGAGGACACTGAGCCAGTATCTGAGGGGACTGGGTGAATTCACGAGGACACTGAGCCAGTATACTGAGGGGACTGGGTGAAGTCACGAGGACACTGAGCCAGTATACTGAGGGACTGGGTGAAGTTCACGAGGACATGAGCCAGTATACTGAGGGGACTGGGTGAAGTCACGAGGACACTGAGCCAGTATACTGAGGGACTGGGTGAAGTCACGAGGACACTGAGCCAGTATACTGAGGGACTGGGTGAAGTCACGAGGACACTGAGCCAGTATACTGAGGAGACTGGGTGAAGTCACGAGGACACTGAGCCAGTATACTGAGGGGACTGGGTGTAGTCACGAGGACACTGAGCCAGTATACTGAGGGGACTGGGTGAAGTCACGAGGACACTGAGCCAGTATACTGAGGGGACTGGGTGAAGTCACGAGGACACTGAGCCAGTATACTGAGGGGACTGCGTGAAGTCACAAGGACACTGAGCCAGTATACTGAGGGGACTGGGTGAAGTCACGAGGACACTGAGCCAGTATACTGAGGGGACTGGGTGAAGTCACGAGGACACTGAGCCAGTATACTGAGGGACTGTGTGAAGTCACGAGGACACTGAGCCAGTATACTGAGGGACTAGGTGAAGTCACGAGAGCACTGAGCCAGTATACTGAGGAGACTGGGTGAAGTCACGAGGACACTGAGCCAGTATACTGAGGAGACTGGGTGAATTCACGAGGACACTGAGCCAGTATACTGAGGAGACTGGTGAAGTCACGAAGGACACTGAGCTAGTATACTGAAGAGACTGGGTGAATTCACGAGGACACTGAGCCAGTATACTGAGGAGACTGGGTGAAGTCACGAGGACACTGAGCCAGTATACTGAGGAGACTGGGTGAAGTCACGAGGACACTGAGCAGTATACTGAGGAGACTGGGTGAAGTCACGAGGACACTGAGACAGTATACTGAGAGAGACTGGGTGAATTACGAGGACACTGAGCAGTATACTGAGGAGACTGGTGAAGTCAAGGACACTAGCTAGTATACTGAAGAGACTGGGTGAATCACGAGGACACTGAGCCAGTATACTGAGGAGACTTGTGAAGTCACGAGGACACTTAGCCAGTATACTGAGGAGACTGGGTGAAGTCACGAGGACACTGAGCCAGTATACTGAGGAGACTTGGTGAAGTCACGGGACACTGAGCAGTATACTGAGGAGACTGGGTGAATTGACGAGGACACTGAGCCAGTATACTGAGGAGACTGGGTGAATTCACGAGGACACTGAGCAGTATATGAGGAGACTGGGTGAAGTCACGAGGACACTGAGCCAGTAACTGAGGGGACTGGGTGAAGTCACGAGGACACTGAGACAGTATACTGAGGAGACTGGGTGAAGTCACGAGGACACTGAGCCAGTACCTAAGGGGACTGCGTGAATTCACGAGGACACTGAGCCAGTATACTGAGGGGACTGGGTGAAGTCACGAGGACACTGAGCCAGTATATGAGGGGATCTGGTGAAGTCACGAGGAACACTGATCCAGTATACTGCGGGGACTGGGTGCAGTACGAGAAAACTGAGCCAGTTTATGCGGGATTTTTGTACGTCACGAGAAACTGAGCCAGTGTATTGCGGATTTGGGTGCAGAACGATAAATGAGCAGTTATTGCGGGATTTGTGTGCAGCCACGAAGAATCTGAGCCAGTATTTTGTGGGGATTTGTGTGCAGCCACGAGGAAACTGAGCTAGTTTATTGCGGGGATTTGGGTGCAGTCACGAGGAAACTGAGCCAGTGTATTGCGGGGATTTGGGTTCAGTCACGAGGAAACTGAGCCAGTCTAAGTCGTCAAAATAAAAAATCAGACAGTGTAAATGAAGAAAATAACAATAAGTAGTAACGCTATAATTTATAACAGTAATAATAATAATAATAATAATAATAATAATAATAACAATATTTCAGTGTACATAAATATCGACGGTGTGTATCTTGCACCAACAACAACGATGTGACTGCAAATGTCTTCAGTTTATGAGACATTTTCATCTAGCGAAATATTTCTGTACTTCGAAGAGCGAGCTATTGGTGAACGTCAGCAGAGTGCAGGCCAGATTGTGTTCTAATGTCTGTAATAGAATGGCATTCGACTTGAAGCTCCTAGAATTTGAAGTTCTTATTTTTAATGATAAAATCATAGACTTATCGTGGACTTCTCTCTGCTGTCGCCGCAAAAATTTGCAGCTTAATAATTTTAAGGAAAATATCGTAGACTATTTAGTACAACTCTGACTTCAATAGCTTGAATAGCTAAGCTACAAATAATAGCTTAAATGTGCTGATAGTTTTGGCGCCCCGCAAACTGGCTTACAGAACTGGGCTACTGGAGCAGGCAAGGGTGCTTATGCACTTTTGGTGCAGAATGTGAAGACAATTTTTAACACATGTAATAATAATTAACACAATTAATAAAACAGCACTGTGCCAGCAGTTCTGACGCATTTACAGAGAAATGTTTGCTGCTTTTGCTAACTTAAATTCTACAAATTTCTTCAAATATTTCTGCAAATTTTTCCTTGGAAGTAACTTTTGTAAACATTAAGCACTTGTAAGTGCATATTGTACTGAAAGGGTTTTGTTACAACGGTATAGCGGCTTGCTACGGACTGGACGGTCCGGGGATCGAATTGCGGTGGGGGCCAAGTTTTCCGCACCAGTCCAGATCGGCCCTGGGGCCTACCCAGCCTCCTATAAAATGGGTATCGTGTCTCTTTCCCGGGGGTAAAGCGGCCGAGGCGTGGAGTTGACCACCCACCCCATCTAGTGCCAGGGTTAAAGAAAGAGTAGAGCTATACCTCTACTCCCCCTCTGGGCCTTCATGGCCTGTTGTAGGGAGAACTTTACCTTTTATTACGTAAAGAAAAATTCGCGGCTAAAATGATGCAAAATATTTATAAGTATAAGAAATAAATTTACGTAAAATAATTATGCTAACATTATAATAAGTGTTAGTTAGTTAGTTGGTCAGTTCCTGTCGCTCCTTGCGGAGTATATGGCCTCCTTTCAGAGGCTTCTTGGTATGGAAGTGTGCATTGTATAGTGAATGACCAGCCCACTGACTGCACAAGTTCTACTCATTCTGATATGACTGCCAGAGCCATCTAGCAATCAATCAGGAGATTTGGGTGAGAAATTGCCGCTGAGTTTTGCTTACGAAACATCTCTATTCATGCCCGTAAGGTTCTTTTACATGCCGTAAATCTACGACATGGGACCGACGGCTTTACTTCCCTTCCGAAGGAAGTGGTGCTACGGATTTTTAAGACCCTTATAAATCCATCGACCTCGTCCAGGATTGAACCCGCGAACCTTGGGTCAACTAGTCCACCGAGAGCGACATTACAATAAATATAGTATAACGTAATTATACGTGAACTCGTTCATTCTTAATTCCGTGTTGCCTGCAGGCAGACCGAATTTTGCCGAAGTTGCCCGCAGCACAGTAAAGGCTGATCAGGACAGCCTTAGAAAGCTTTCAAAGGGCCACATTGAGAGTCTTTAACAAAACCCCGACAGATGAACCCTCGTCAGAATGACAAGGAGGGGAGTCTGGGCAAGGTACAGTGCTGGGCTAGTGAAGTGAGACTGTTTGTCTGCCTTAACACGAGTGGTAACTATGTGCAGCAAGGTACAGTGCTGGGCTAGTGAAGTGAGACTGTTTGTCTGCCTTAACACGAGTGGTAACTATGTGCAGCAAGGTACAGTGCTGGGCTAGTGAAGTGAGACTGTTTGTCTGCCTTAACACGAGTGGTAACTATGTGCAGCAAGGTACAGTGCTGGGCTAGTGAAGTGAGACTGTTTGTCTGCCTTAACACGAGTGGTAACTATGTGCAGCAAGGTACAGTGCTGGGCTAGTGAAGTGAGACTGTTTGTCTGCCTTAACACGAGTGGTAACTATGTGCAGCAAGGTACAGTGCTGGGCTAGTGAAGTGAGACTGTTTGTCTGCCTTAACACGAGTGGTAACTATGTGCAGCAAGGTACAGTGCTGGGCTAGTGAAGTGAGACTGTTTGTCTGCCTTAACACGAGTGGTAACTATGTGCAGCAAGGTACAGTGCTGGGCTAGTGAAGTGAGACTGTTTGTCTGCCTTAACACGAGTGGTAACTATGTGCAGCAAGGTACAGTGCTGGGCTAGTGAAGTGAGACTGTTTGTCTGCCTTAACACGAGTGGTAACTATGTGCAGCAAGGTACAGTGCTGGGCTAGTGAAGTGAGACTGTTTGTCTGCCTTAACACGAGTGGTAACTATGTGCAGCAAGGTACAGTGTTGGGCTAGTGAAGTGAGACTGTTTGTCTGCCTTAACACGAGTGGTAACTATGTGCAGCAAGGTACAGTGCTGGGCTAGTGAAGTGAGACTGTTTGTCTGCCTTAACACGAGTGGTAACTATGTGCAGCAAGGTACAGTGCTGGGCTAGTGAAGTGAGACTGTTTGTCTGCCTTAACACGAGTGGTAACTATGTGCAGCAAGGTACAGTGCTGGGCTAGTGAAGTGAGACTGTTTGTCTGCCTTAACACGTGTGGTAACTATGTGCAGCAAGGTACAGTGCTGGGCTAGTGAAGTGAGACTGTTTGTCTGCCTTAACACGTGTGGTAACTATGTGCAGCAAGGTACAGTGCTGGGCTAGTGAAGTGAGACTATTTGTCTGCCTTAACACGAGTGGTAACTATGTGCAGCAAGGTACAGTGCTGGGCTAGTGAAGTGAGACTGTTTGTCTGCCTTAACACGAGTGGTAACTATGTGCAGCAAGGTACAGTGCTGGGCTAGTGAAGTGAGACTGTTTGTCTGCCTTAACACGAGTGGTAACTATGTGCAGCAAGGTACAGTGCTGGGCTAGTGAAGTGAGACTGTTTGTCTGCCTTAACACGAGTGGTAACTATGTGCAGCAAGGTACAGTGCTGGGCTAGTGAAGTGAGACTGTTCGTCTGCCTTAACACGAGTGGTAACTATGTGCAGCAAGGTACAGTGCTGGGCTAGTGAAGTGAGACTGTTTGTCACTGCGTTAACACGAGTGGTAACTATGTGCAGCAATTACGTCAGCACAAGTACTGTGCATTCTACACAGACACCCTATGTGTTTATATATAATAAACAGCGATTATTTCCTTAATCGGCGTTAATTATTTTGTCTTTGTCTTGGAGACAGAGTTTACTGTGCAGTACGAACTGAATTTTATATACTGAATTGATAGGCTGCTTGTTTAGAAGTTTTGTTTTGTGGTGATAATTAAACATTCATCCTGATGGCTTTGGTGGAAGTAATAGTTTAAAATGGAAGGGAAGGACATGTAGCAGGAATACGGAACTTAAAGAATCACTTAACGCTTTTGTGGGAAAATATGAATAAATATGAATAATTGTAGAGAACTAAGTATAGATGGGAAGATAATATTAAAACTGATATTAAAGAAAAGGAACAAAAAGGCGTGCCAAAGAGTGTGTACGATGACAGGGTGTACCATAACCGTGTGTATGACAGGGTGTATAAAAGCAGAGTGAACCATCCATATCTTGTAAAAAGGGAAAAATAGAAAATAATTTACAGGACAAGAAAGAAGATGGCTTCGTTTTATTATTACAAATGCTTTGAGAGGACAGACACCGCTCTTAATGTGAATATTTTAGGATGGAATTGTCATTACTTTACATGTCATAGACGACCATTAGTTGAATAATTCGCTACACACAAATCATATTAGCTCAAAGTGAAAATTAGCTCCTTCTTTCAAAACAGGACCAGTACGATGACGGTGTCACAACCGTGCTTATCAAATAAGCCCATGACCGTTTTGTAACAGCATTTCAGTTTGCTCTTTGTTAACAATCCTGTAGCACTAAGTTTCTGAACAAAGAAGTAACACCTTTTGAGTCCTTCCCTGTCTGTTCCCCGTACTGGAGCGGTCCACCGTGGTGATGTAATGGCTTACAGTGAACTGCCTTTGGAACGACAGTGTGGCAGCACTTCTACAGAGAGGACTGAGCGCTGAAACTGATGCAGAAACGACTTCAATGAAAAGCAACTGTTGTGAATGTGATTCAAAAGACCAAGGAGCTTACTTGTAAATGTGAAACCTGAAAAGACTTGTGGAAGTAAATTCAAATCCAATGTTCTCGATAAACCACAGAGTATAGCTTTCTTCGAAGGTACACCCGCCTCTCCGGCTTGTCCTTCTGATAAGAGCAGTATGTAGACGAAGAAGAGTATGGAACATTGGTGGAATAATACTGACAGCGAAAACCTGAAGTACTAGGAGAAAAACATTATACAGCGTTGGTGGTAGATGGATGAATGAGTATGGAGTATTGGTGGAATGATACTGACAGGGGAAACTGAAGTACTGGGAGAGAAACATTATACAGCGTTTGTGGTAGATGTATGAATGAGTATGGAGCATTGGTGGAATGATACTGACAGGGGAAACTGAAGTACTGGGAGAGAAACATTATACAGCGTTGGTGGTAGATGTATGAATGAGTATGGAGCAGTGGTGGAATGATACTGACAGGGGAAACTGAAGTACTGGGAGAAAAACTTTATACAGTGTTGGTGGTAGATGTATGAATGAGTATGGAGCAATGGTGGAATGATACTAACAGGGGAAACTGAAGTACTGGGAGAAAAACTTTATACAGTGTTGGTGGTAGATGTATGAATGAGTATGGAGCAATGGTGGAATGATACTGACAGGGGAAAACTGAAGTACTGGGAGAAAAACTTTATACAGTGTTGGTGGTAGATGTATGAATGAGTATGGAGCATTGGTGGAATAATACTGACTGGGGAAAACCGAAGTACTGGGAGAGAAACATTATACAGCGTTGGTGGTAGATGTATGAATTTGTAAGGAGCATTGGTGGAATGATACTGACAGGGGAAACTGAAGTACTGGGAGAAAAACTTTATACAGTGTTGGTGGTAGATGTATGAATGAGTATGGAGCAATGGTGGAATGATACTGACAGGGGAAACTGAAGTACTGGGAGAAAAACTTTATACAGTGTTGGTGGTAGATGTATGAATGAGTATGGAGCATTGGTGGAATAATACTGACTGGGGAAAACCGAAGTACTGGGAGAGAAACATTATACAGCGTTGGTGGTAGATGTATGAATTTGTAAGGAGCATTGGTGGAATGATACTGACAGGGGAAACTGAAGTACTGGGAGAAAAACATTATACAGCGTTGGTGGTAGATGTATGAATGAGTATGGAGCTTTGGAAAATGATATTGACCGAGGAAAACCGAAGAATTCTGGAAAAACCTGTCCCAGTGTCACTTTTTCCACCAAAATTCTCACCTTATCTGGTGTGGGATTGACCTGGGGCCTCCGCAGTGAGAGAGGGCGACTAACCGCCTAAGCCGGAGAACAGCCAAGTCCTGAATCGTATCTAAATAACATACAAACCTTAATTTCTTACCTCACAGAAAGCACTACATATCCATTACAAATACCAGCACATTAGCAAGGCACCTGTACCGCATTCATCGGTCAGTCAGTTGCATTTGCAACATGGCGGCTGTACCACATTCATCTGTCAGTCAGTTGCATTTGCAGTAAGGCAGCTGTACCACATTCATCTGTCAGTCAGTTGCATTTGCAGTAAGACAGCTGTACCACATTCATCGGTCAGTCAGTTGCATTTGCAGCAAGACAGCTGTACCACATTCATCGATCAGTCAGTTGCATTTGCAGCAAGACAGCTGTACCACATTCATCGGTCAGTCAGTTGCATTTACAGCAAGACAGCTGTACCACATTCATCGGTCAGTCAGTTGCATTTGCAGCAAGAACGCTGTACCACATTCATCGGTCAGTCAGTTGCATTTGCAGCAAGACAGCTGTACCACATTCATCGGTCAGTCAGTTGCATTTGCAGCAAGACAGCTGTACCACATTCATCGGTCAGTCAGTTGCATTTGCAGCAAGACAGCTGTACCACATTCATCGGTCAGTCAGTTGCATTTGCAGCAAGACAGCTGTACCACATTCATCGGTCAGTCAGTTGCATTTGCAGCAAGACAGCTGTACCACATTCATCGGTCAGTCAGTTGCATTTGCAGCAAGACAGCTGTACCACATTCATCGGTCAGTCAGTTGCATTTGCAGCAAGACAGCTGTACCACATTCATCGGTCAGTCAGTTGCATTTGCAGCAAGACAGCTGTACCACCTTTATCGGTCAGTCAGTTGCATTTGCAGCAAGACAGCTGTACCACATTCATCCCCATAACAAAGCGAGGCACATCAATGCACTGAATTTCGAACCGCCTGCCGCTGTCTCTGGGTCCAGAACCGGACTGGAATGTTGCCGACAACAGGGTGCTTCCGAAACTGCTGTCTGACAGCTGACATCGGACATTCCCTGCGTTTTATGGCAACCAAACTGTCTATACTGCTTTCAGAACAGCCAAGTCTCTTGCCTCATTCTGAGCCACCTGTATCCTGTATACAGCCTCCAACAGCACTTCACTTCCCCTACTTCCGAAGAAGACTTTTATGCATCTTTATCTCCCTCATTCGAACTGCATGCCTAGCCCATCTTATTTTTTTTATTTGATCTCCCGAATAATATTGGGTAAGGAGCACGATTCATAAAGGTTTTCGTTATGTAGTCTTCTCCACTCCCCCGTTACCCCGTCCCTCTTAGACCCAAATAACCCCCTCAGCACCCTATTCTCGAACACCCCCAGTCTATGTTCCTCCCTCAGTGTGACAGACCAAGTTTCACACCCAAACAGAGCGACATGCAAAATTGTTAGTTCTACGTATTTTGATTTTTTGTTTTTAGATAAGCAATTCTGACTGTTCTTCTAACTGGAACGTCTTACATATAATTGTACTGTATCTGTCTAGCCCATACGTGCCAAATGCCCTGCCAATCTCATCCTCCGCCCTAATGGTATTTGGTGAGAAGTACAAATAGTGTGGACTTTACCAAAGCAGCACCAAAGAAGAACTGAGGCAGTTGAGATGGAATTGTTGACGTCATTTGTGCGATATACATTATATGACCACAATACATGAAGGAACGAGAGGACTAAGTGAAGAGATGAGTTTAGGTGAAGTTACTGTATATGACGGTAACAGCGGACACAGCGTTTGGTAGGGTCGAACGATACAGGCATTCGAAATTAATGTATAAATGCATTTCAGCCGGCAGAAGAAACGTGGGTAGACCAACGAAAAAATGGACAAATCAGCACACATGAAGATGGAACAAGCATGAAATGGCTTATGTTATTGACGATAAATAAACATCACGAAGCTCCTCATTACGGTGTTTTCGCCAGTCTTGTGTTACACATTTCCTCTGAGGCCAAACATAACCTCAGCACCCTCAACAGGCTGCGGGCTTTTCATTTAAACGACAACAGCAAACTCACGAAACAAAAGCAAAGTTACCGTTTTGTGCAATGTAGTCCTCGCTTTTTAGATCCATTCATTCATTCTGTAGTCTGTCTTACGACAGGTCCGTAGCCTCTTCATTCTGCAGTCTGTCTTACGACAGGTCCGTAGCCTCTTCATTCCTCAGTCTGTCTTACGACAGGTCAGTAGCCTCTTCATTCTGCAGTCTGTCTTACGACAGGTCCGTAGCCTCTTCATTCTGCAGTCTGTCTTACGACAGGTCCGTAGACTCTTCATTCTGCAGTCTGTCTTACGACAGGTCCGTAGCCTCTTCATTCTGCAGTCTGTCTTACGACAGGTCCGTAGCCTCTTCATTCCTCAGTCTGTCTTACGACAGGTCAGTAGCCTCTTCATTCTGCAGTCTGTCTTACGACAGGTCCGTAGCCTCTTCATTCTGCAGTCTGTCTTACGACAGGTCCGTAGCCTCTTCATTCTGTAGTCTGTCTTACGACAGGTCCGTAGCCTCTTTATTCTGTAGTCTGTCTTACGACAGGTCCATAGACTCTTCCAAAATCAAATTCTCCACAGGGTGCGATCTAGTGCTTCCTCTTTCAATTTCCAGTGTCCCTTCGTTCCCTTAAGGTCATCCAGTAGCCGCTTACGTCTTCTCCCTCGTCTTCCCGTCATTTCTATCCTTCCCTCTAACTTTCCTTCAATCACGTGTTTCAGAAGGCAGTTTCTACGCAACATGTGACCAATCCAGTTAGCCTTCCATCTTTCTACTGTACGTACGATATTCCTCTCCCCCTCCACTCTGTGCATTACGCCCTTTGCACAGCAGACAGACAGGCTACAAGCTTGCTCACAACGAACACAATCATTCAGTGATTATTAAATTTGACAGTTTGCTTCAATGGACAAAGATTTTCATGCATTTAAAATCTCTCAGGTTATGAGAGCATGTAGCACAGCAGGAGGTTACGACTTTTCGGAAGAAAATAATGCCGCAACATTACAGGCCTCCGAAACGTCGATGCGCCCCACCCAGGCTGTATATAAAAGCGTTAATTACGTAACACAAATACTGTGCGTCCTGAAGCATTTAAAGTGTCCTGGAAGGTACGGTCTTTGGAACGCGTCCACAGAGTGTTTCTTATGTACTGCCAGCCTCACAGCGACTGAGGCAGGCAGGCAGGCAGGCAAGCAGGCAAGCAGGCAGGCAGGCAGGCAGGCAGGCAGGCAAGCAGGCAGGCAGGCAGGCAGGCAGGCAAGCAGGCAGGCAGGCAGGCAGGCAATCTCTCATATTTCAGCACCGTGCAATACAAGACATTGATATTTCTCTCCGTTCCATCTTACAACAGATGAAATAAGCCAAAGTTTTAAAATTCGAACGCGATATAAGAGGGGAAGTGTCAGGGGAGTGCAGAGCACTTAGCATCACTTGAAACCCAGGTTTATGCATCCCTTTCATGTATTTTCTATATCTTTCATCCACATCGCTTACTTTCATGTTCACAACCACTTTCGGGGTGTTCACTTAGAAGAAATTGGATCCCGTAAAGAAATGTATGAGATTGTGTTTGTCTCCTTTATCGCCTTATCTCCTATCTCTACATTACAGAGTATAACAATTGAATGAAATTTTACGTTTTCAGTGCGGCCTTCTGGAAAATGAAGCCCTGTAATTCGGTAGGTGTTTACCGTCTTTCGACGGCAGATATTGCCGCTGCCTTCAGGGCAGATGTGCCAAAGAAGAGGTATCACGAAATTCACTTACACGACCGTAAGACGTCATAACGGACAAACAAAAGTTTAACAAGTAACGGCAAATTGCGTACTTCGGTTACAACAGCAGGGATAAGAGACTGGCGAGCAATGACAGCAAGTTGGGGGGCTGTCAGACTGACAGTGCTCGCTAATGACAGCAAGTTGGGGGGCTGTCAGACTGACAGTGCTCGCTAATGACAGCAAGTTGGTGTGCTGTCAGACTGACAGTGCTCGCTAATGACAGCAAGTTGGTGTGCTGTCAGACTGACAGTGCTCGCTAATGACAGCAAGTTGGTGTGCTGTCAGACTGACAGTGCTCGCTAATGACAGCAAGTTGGTGTGCTGTCAGACTGACAGTGCTCGCTAATGACAGCAAGTTGGTGTGCTGTCAGACTGACAGTGCTCGCTAATGACAGCAAGTTGGTGTGCTGTCAGACTGACAGTGCTCGCTAATGACAGCAAGTTGGTGTGCTGTCAGACTGACAGTGCTCGCTAATGACAGCAAGTTGGTGTGCTGTCAGACTGACAGTGCTCGCTAATGACAGCAAGTTGGTGTGCTGTCAGACTGACAGTGCTCGCTAATGACAGCAAGTTGGTGTGCTCTCAGACTGACAGTGCTCGCTAATGACAGCAAGTTGGTGTGCTGTCAGACTGACAGTGCTCGCTAATGACAGCAAGTTGGTGTGCTGTCAGACTGACAGTGCTCGCTAATGACAGCAAGTTGGTGTGCTGTCAGACTGACAGTGCTCGCTAATGACAGCAAGTTGGTGTGCTGTCAGACTGACAGTGCTCGCTAATGACAGCAAGTTGGTGTGCTCTCAGACTGACAGTGCTCGCTAATGACAGCAAGTTGGTGTGCTGTCAGACTGACAGTGCTCGCTAATGACAGCAAGTTGGTGTGCTGTCAGACTGACAGTGCTCGCTAATGACAGCAAGTTGGTGTGCTCTCAGACTGACAGTGCTCGCTAATGACAGCAAGTTGGTGGGCTGTCAGACTGACAGTGCTCGCTAATGACAGCAAGTTGGTGTGCTCTCAGACTGACAGTGCTCGCTAATGACAGCAAGTTGGTGGGCTGTCAGACTGGCAATGCTCGCTAATGACAGCAACTTGGTGTGCTGTCAGACTGGCAGTGCTCGCTAATGACAGCAACTTGGTGTGCTGTCAGACTGGCAGTGCTCGCTAATGACAGCAAGTTGGGGGCTGTCAGACTGGCAGTGCTCGCTAATGACAGCAAGTTGGTGTGCTGTCAGACTGGCAGTGCTCGCTAATGACAGCAAGTTGGTGTGCTGTCAGACTGGCAATGCTCGCTAATGACAGCAACTTGGTGTGCTGTCAGACTGGCAATGCTCGCTAATGACAGCAACTTGGTGTGCTGTCAGACTGGCAGTGCTCGCTAATGACAGCAACTTGGTGTGCTGTCAGACTGGCAGTGCTCGCTAATGACAGCAAGTTGGGGGGCTGTCAGACTGGCAATGCTCGCTAATGACAGCAACTTGGTGTGCTGTCAGACTGGCAGTGCTCGCTAATGACAGCAACTTGGTGTGCTGTCAGACTGGCAGTGCTCGCTAATGACAGCAAGTTGGTGGGCTGTCAGACTGGCAGTGCTCGCTAATGACAGCAACTTGGTGTGCTGTCAGACTGGCAGTGCTCGCTAATGACAGCAAGTTGGTGTGCTGTCAGACTGGCAGTTCTCGCTGCTTTATTCTGAGGTTGCTACAGTCAGTCACATAGAAAGGTGCATGATTATGAATACCTTTAAAACATAAGACAAAAATTGCAGTACGTTTCTGCGGAAGGCTACAAGGTTTCCGAAAGAGCTTTGCTTTTTGGAAGGTTTCGAGGCTTTGACTTTTGTCATTCTGGTAAGAGCAACATGTAGACAAAGATGAGTATGGAGCATTGGTGGAATGATACTGACAGGGGAAACTGAAGTACTGGGAGATAAACATTATACAGCGTTGGTGGTAGATGTATGAATGAGTATGGAGCATTGGTGGAATGATACTGACAGGGGAAACTGAAGTACTGGGAGATAAACATTATACAGCGTTGGTGGTAGATGTATGAATGAGTATGGAGCATTGGTGGAATGATACTGACAAGGGAAACTGAAGTACTGGGAGATAAACATTATACAGCGTTGGTGGTAGATGTATGAATGAGTATGGAGCATTGGTGGAATGATACTGACAGGGGAAACTGAAGTACTGGGAGAGAAACATTATACAGCGTCGGTGGTAGATGTATGAATGAGTATGGAGCATTGGTGGAATGATACTGACAAGGGAAACTGAAGTACTGGGAGATAAACATTATACAGCGTTGGTGGTAGATGGATGAATGAGTATGGAGCATTGGTGGAATGATACTGACAGGGGAAACTGGAGTACTGGGAGAAAAACATTATAAAGCGTTGGTGGTAGATGGATGAATGAGTATGGAGCATTGGTGGAATGATACTGACAGGGGAAACTGAAGTACTGGGAGATAAACATTATACAGCGTTGGTGGTAGATGGATGAATGAGTATGGAGCATTGGTGGAATGATACTGACAGGGGAAACTGGAGTACTGGGAGAAAAACATTATAAAGCGTTGGTGGTAGATGGATGAATGAGTATGGAGCATTGGTGGAATGATACTGACAGGGGAAAACTGAAGTAATGGGAGAGAAACATTATACAGCGTTGGTAGTAGATGAATGAATGAGTATGGAGCATTGGTGGAATGATACTGACAGGGGAAACTGGAGTACTGGGAGAAAAACATTATACAGCGTTGGTGGTAGATGAATGAATGGGTATGCAGCATTGGTGGAATGATACTGACAGGGGAAACTGAAGTACTGGGAGAAAAACATTATACAGCGTCGGTTTTAGATGAATGAATGGGTATGGAGCATTGGTGGAATGATACTGACAGGGGAAACTGAAGTACTGGGAGAAAAGCATTATACAGCGTTGGTGGTAGATGAATGAATGAGTACGGAGCATTTGTGGAATGATACTGACAGGGGAAAACTGAAATACTGGGAGAGAAACATTATACAGCGTTGGTGGTAGATGGATGAATGAGTACGGAGAATTGGTGGAATGATACTGACAGGGGAAACTGAAGTACTGGGAGAGAAATATTATACAGCGTCGGTGGTAGATGAATGAATGAGTATGGAGCATTGGTGGAATGATACTGACAGGGGAAACTGGAGTACTAGGAGAAAAACATTATACAGCGTTGGTGGTAGATGAATGAATGGGTATGGAGCATTGGTGGAATGATACTGACAGGGGAAACTGAAGTACTGGGAGAAAAACATTATACAGCGTCGGTGGTAGATGAATGAATGGGTATGGAGCATTGGTTGAATGATACTGACAGGGGAAACTGAAGTACTGGGAGAAAAACATTATACAGCGTTGGTGGTAGATGAATGAATGTGTATGGAGCATTGGTGGAATGATACTGACAAGGGAAACTGAAGTACTGGGAGAGAAACATTATGCAGCGTTGGTGGTAGATGAATGAAGTACTGGGAGAAAAACATTATACAGCGTCGGTGGTAGATGAATGAATGAGTATGGAGCATTGGTGGAATGATACTGACAGGGAAAACTGAAGTACTGGGAGAGAAACATTATGCAGCGTTGGTGGTAGATGTATGAATGGGTATGGAGCATTGGTGGAATGATACTGACAGGGGAAACTGAAGTACTGGGAGAGAAACATTATGCAGCGTTGGTGGTAGATGAATGAAGTACTGGAGAAAAACATTGTACAGCGTTGGTGGTAGATGTATGAATGAGTATGGAGCATTGGTGGAATGATACTGACAGGGAAAGATGGCAATGCTCGTAAACAGGCTTGTCCCGGTACCATTTTCTCCATCAAAAATCCCATACGGAATGCCTTTGGATCGAACCCTGTCACCTGCGGTGAGAGACCAGCGCCATAGCACGACCACAAGAAATCTCACTATAATCACTATACAAACACGCAAGCTGTATGTAATGTGAAATTTGGAAACGCCCAACAGGCAAAATCGAACCACAACTATCGTAGAATCTACATGTTTTTACAGTGAACATAGTTCATCTCGTTTTAACATTGAATGTGAACCAACTATTATAGTGGATGTGTAGTCTGTTTTTATATACTTTGATCCCCCTGATGATGACTAATAAGTAGTCGAAACATATGTAGGGGTATATATGACGACATGGTGTAATGCATGTATTGGTTAAAAATAAATGCTCTTATATAAGACATAATGCACGGTGAATATAATGTGAAATTTGGTGGTACAAATAGTAACCATTGGACTCTACGGGTGTTAATAAACGGAATGTTTCTCGTTATACTTAATGTAATCTCACAGATGAAATTTATAATTCTTAAAAAATATAAAAATCCTGCAAATGCAGTTATTTCTTCCGGCTTGTATAGTCTGGTTTTATAAAGATAACGCAAAGCGTGATCATGTTTCCTTTGATCTCATAAGCATGGATCTTAAAAGTACATAATTTTATTTAAACTAACGCATTGCGTAAAACTTTACACTTTGAGACATTTGAGAAATTCCATACAATTTTTCCACTCCTGCATCATATCGTATCGTATCGTATCGTATCGATGTAATTCCACCGAAATTCACCGTGAAGTACCTTTCTTGGTTTGCATCTTTTAAGTCCTAGCTTCAAATCTCGCTTAGCCAGTCAGTTCTCCTGAGGTGTTACGCGGTCTTCCTCAGTCTCCCCATGCAAATGCCGCACAGTACCTCCAATCAGGTCACAGGTTATTCCTTCTGCGTCCTTCTCAGTTCATTATGCGCCTTTCACCTTGTCAGTCGACCTGTATAGTCTGAACTACTGAAAACGTCGCTAAATGAGCCATAGATATATAAAGCGTAAATGAATGAATACAAACACACCAAAACTTGTTTTGACACTTTTTAGACTAACAAAAAATGTGGACGGACACAACTGTCGCTAGACGCCTTCCCTTTGAGCGAAACCAACATAAAAGGCACGCCTGGACGCCGTTATCAAATTCTCTGTACAGACACAAAGTTGAAATTTTGACTGTTCGCATGAATGCAATTTGCTCCATTCTGCATTAATTTTATTTGTAGTGTATTTAGCGGTCTTGTAACTCGGACTGAATACAGGCCAGTCTTCATTTTGCACGAACGTGCACCTTTCACGGAGTGTCACTGACACATGTGTCAGGGGACACACATATACAGACACACACGTCTTCTGCATCGTGCTAGCGGCGATTTTTATATGATAAATTATTGCCTACTAACACAGTCTTTAATCTCGTATTTCAGTAAAATCAAACGGTGTAGAATTTTCTCTTCACGCCAGGTATAACTACAAATATGTAAATTTGTCTTTTTAACGTAGTTTCACCTTTAATCTCATTCAATTTTCAAAGCAATTTAGAAGTGTATTTCATTTTCATTGGTTGGTTAGCCTTTGGCTGTGTCAAACAACAACTGCCAAATGACTTATGCATTTATAAACACGGTCCGCCTCCCATTATTACACCCATATTTTGCTGAAAGGAAACATCGTACATATGGAGACAAGCGGAACATCGTACATATGGAGACAAGCGGAACATCGTACATATGGAGACAAGCGGAACATCGTACATATGGAGACAAGCGGAACATCGTACATATGGAGACAAGCGGAACATCGTACATGTGGAGACAAGCGGAACATCGTACATATGGAGACAAGCGGAACATCGTACATATGGAGACAAGCGGAACATCGTACATATGGAGACAAGCGGAACATCGTACATATGGAGACAAGCGGAACATCGTACATATGGAGACAAGCGGAACATCGTACATATGGAGACAAGCGGAACATCGTACATATGGAGACAAGCGGAACATCGTACATATGGAGACAAGCGGAACATCGTACATATGGAGACAAGCGGAACATCGTACATATGGAGACAAGCGGAACATCGTACATATGGAGACAAGCGGAACATCGTACATATGGAGACAAGCGGAACATCGTACATATGGAGACAAGCGGAACATCGTACATATGGAGACAAGCGGAACATCGTGCATATGGAGACAAGCGGAACATCGTACATATGGAGACAAGCGGAACATCGCACATATGGAGACAAGCGGAACATCGTACATATGGAGACAAGCGGAACATCGTACATTTGGAGACAAGCGGAACATCGTACATTTTGAGACAAGCGGAACATCGTACATATGGAGACAAGCGGAACATCGTACATATGGAGACAAGCGGAACATCGTACATATGGAGACAAGCGGAACATCGTACATATGGAGACAAGCGGAACATCGTACATATGGAGACAAGCGGAACATCGCACATATGGGACAAGCGAAACACAACTGCGCTCAAAATGAATTCAGGTCAGACCCGAATAACAGCGACATCTGTAAACAAGCTCGCGACAATTGGCACAGCGGAAGTGTTACATATATCTGGAAAACGAACGGAATGTGGAAGAGAAAGAGCAATGAATAAATGAAGATAGAACAATTAGGAACATGATAAACATGTGAATTGAAGTACCAGTAAAAACATGAAGAGAACAAAAACAAAAAACGGTGAAAATTACGTGAAAGGTCATTTGAGAAACAGAATTAAGCAAAAACGACAAAGAAACAAGAACACAAAATTTCCATCCTCAGTGAAAGTGCTAACAGTAAAGACGGCAGGACTTGAAAACAGCGTATAAAATAGTTTAACTCTAAGTTGACCGTGCATTTGTCACTAATTATTGCTATGTCACCAACTAAATACACTTTATTTAAAAAACACTACAAGGTTTCTTTAAAACGTTTAATAAAAACCCCTACATATGTTTCGGCTTTTCTAGGAAGCCATCTTCAGGGGGTGTCACAGAGCTGCATTATTTATTTAAAACGTTTTAAAGAAACCTTATAGTGGTGTTTAAATAAAAGAGCATTTAGTTGGTGATATAACAATAATTAACGTATAAAATAAATTCACGTTGTGCTCACCGTCCATCTTAACTTTAATCTTTGGTTTCTCAACCAACGAATGCACATTTTTTACATTTAAAAGTGGATTTGTTGGTTGAGAAACTAAAGATTAACGTATAAAATAATTGACAGCTGATTATAATCATAAGGAACTTGGTTGGGAATATAGCACGAATGGCAGAAATTGCAAAACCGTTGGGATAAAAATCTGAAGGGCGATATCTGACGGAACGCTCGTGCATAGATGCGAGTGTAATATTAAGAGGGATCTTAAATAAAATTATAAAGGTGCAGACAGAATTAATATATCTCGGTTTGTGAGACAGTGGACGTTTCGAGACAGTGGACGTTTCGAGACGAAAACTTGATGAACCTAGGTTAACAGTGACAGAAGCCTCTGATGTTCTGGTGTTGCGTGGCTCCGTGCGTTTATCATACGCATAATCATTAATAATTAACCAACAAATAGGCTTTTTAGGGGAAACAACCCCTCATGTCCTATATTCCACCTCGTGCATATTTCGTCCCACTTCGGGCAGTTCCTACGGCTAGGTGTTTGGACGTGACTTATTTCGAGGATTTTGAATATGAGATTGTGCATATATATATATATATATATATATATATATATATATATATATATATATACATAGTTACAAACCATAAAAACTGGACAAACGTGTTTCTGAATACAGATGCAGAAGTTTGCAATTTATGTAAAGTTACCCATTTTATTTTATTTTATCTTCGACTGTACAGTTTATACTTTCTTATGTTTTACGTTCTAAAGAGATCTGGAAAGCGCTGCTGCTATCTAAAGCGCTGCTGCTATCTAAAGCGCTGCTGCTATCTAAAGCGCTGCTGCTATCTAAAGCGCTGCTGCTATCTAAAGCGCTGCTGCTATCTAAAGCGCTGCTGCTATCTAAAGCGCTGCTGCTATCTAAGCGCTGCTGCTATCTAAAGCGCTGCTGCTATCTAAAGCGCTGCTGCTATCTAAAGCGCTGCGCTGCTGCAATCTAAAGCGTTGCGCTGCTGCTATCTAAAGCGCTGCTGCTATCTAAAGCGCTGCTGCTATCTAAAGTGCTGCTAATATCTAAAGCGCTGCTGCTATCTAAAGGGCTGCTACTATCTAAAGCGCTGCTGCTATCTAAAGCGCTGCTGCTATCTAAAGCACTGCTGCTATCTAAAGCGCTGCTGCTATCTAAAGCGCTGCTGCTATCTAAAGCGCTGCTGCTATCTAAAGCGCTGCTGCTATCTAAAGCGCTGCTGCTATCTAAAGCGCTGCTGCTATCTAAGCGCTGCTGCTATCTAAAGCGCTGCTGCTATCTAAAGCGCTGCTGCTATCTAAAGCGCTGCTGCTATCTAAAGCGCTGCTGCTATCTAAAGCGCTGCTGCTATCTAAAGGGCTGCTGCTATCTAAAGCGCTGCTGCTATCTAAAGCGCTGCTGCTATCTAAGCGCTGCTGCTATCTAAAGCGCTGCTGCTATCTAAAGCGCTGCGCTGCTGCTATCTAAAGCGTTGCGCTGCTGCTATCTAAAGCGCTGCTGCTATCTAAAGCGCTGCTGCTATCTAAAGCGCTGCTGCTATCTAAAGTGCTGCTAATATCTAAAGCGCTGCTGCTATCTAAAGTGCTGCTACTATCTAAAGCGCTGCTGCTATCTAAAGCGCTGCTGCTATCTAAAGCGCTGCTGCTATCTAAAGCGCTGCTGCTATCTAAAGGGCTGTTGCTATCTAAAGCGCTGCTGCTATCTAAAGCGCTGCTGCTATCTAAAGCACTGCTGCTATCTAAAGCGCTGCTGCTATCTAAAGCGCTGCTGCTATCTAAAGCGCTGCTGCTATCTAAAGCGCTGCTGCTATCTAAAGCGCTGCTGCTATCTAAGCGCTGCTGCTATCTAAAGCGCTGCTGCTATCTAAAGCGCTGCTGCTATCTAAAGCGCTGCTGCTATCTAAAGCGCTGCTGCTATCTAAAGCGCTGCTGCTATCTAAGCGCTGCTGCTATCTAAAGCGCTGCTGCTATCTAAAGCGCTGCGCTGCTGCTATCTAAAGCGTTGCGCTGCTGCTATCTAAAGCGCTGCTGCTATCTAAAGCGCTGCTGCTATCTAAAGTGCTGCTAATATCTAAAGCGCTGCTGCTATCTAAAGTGCTGCTACTATCTAAAGCGCTGCTGCTATCTAAAGCGCTGCTGCTATCTAAAGCGCTGCTGCTATCTAAAGCGCTGCTGCTATCTAAAGGGCTGTTGCTATCTAAAGCGCTGCTGCTATCTAAAGCGCTGCGCTGCTGCTATCTAAAGCGTTGCGCTGCTGCTATCTAAAGCGCTGCTGCTATCTAAAGCGCTGCTGCTATCTAAAGCGCTGCTGCTATCTAAAGCGCTGCTGCTATCTAAAGCGCTGCTGCTATCTAAAGGGCTGTTGCTATCTAAAGCGCTGCTGCTATCTAAAGCGCTGCTGCTATCTAAAGGGCTGTTGCTATCTAAAGCGCTGCTGCTATCTAAAGCGCTGCTGCTATCTAAAGCGCTGCTGCTATCTAAGCGCTGCTGCTATCTAAAGCGCTGCTGCTATCTAAAGCGCTGCTGCTATCTAAAGGGCTGTTGCTATCTAAAGGGCTGTTGCTATCTAAAGCGCTGCTGCTATCTAAAGCGCTGCTGCTATCTAAAGCGCTGCTGCTATCTAAGCGCTGCTGCTATCTAAAGCGCTGCTGCTATCTAAAGCGCTGCGCTGCTGCTATCTAAAGCGTTGCGCTGCTGCTATCTAAAGCGCTGCTGCTATCTAAAGCGCTGCTGCTATCTAAAGTGCTGCTAATATCTAAAGCGCTGCTGCTATCTAAAGTGCTGCTACTATCTAAAGCGCTGCTGCTATCTAAAGCGCTGCTGCTATCTAAAGCGCTGCTGCTATCTAAAGCGCTGCTGCTATCTAAAGCGCTGCTGCTATCTAAAGCGCTGCTGCTATCTAAAGCGCTGCTGCTATCTAAAGCGCTGCTGCTATCTAAAGCGCTGCTGCTATCTAAAGCGCTGCTGCTATCTAAGCGCTGCTGCTATCTAAAGCGCTGCTGCTATCTAAAGCGCTGCGCTGCTGCTATCTAAAGCGTTGCGCTGCTGCTATCTAAAGCGCTGCTGCTATCTAAAGCGCTGCTGCTATCTAAAGTGCTGCTAATATCTAAAGCGCTGCTGCTATCTAAAGTGCTGCTACTATCTAAAGCGCTGCTGCTATCTAAAGCGCTGCTGCTATCTAAAGCGCTGCTGCTATCTAAAGCGCTGCTGCTATCTAAAGGGCTGTTGCTATCTAAAGCGCTGCTGCTATCTAAAGCGCTGCGCTGCTGCTATCTAAAGCGTTGCGCTGCTGCTATCTAAAGCGCTGCTGCTATCTAAAGCGCTGCTGCTATCTAAAGCGCTGCTGCTATCTAAAGCGCTGCTGCTATCTAAAGCGCTGCTGCTATCTAAAGGGCTGTTGCTATCTAAAGCGCTGCTGCTATCTAAAGCGCTGCTGCTATCTAAAGGGCTGTTGCTATCTAAAGCGCTGCTGCTATCTAAAGCGCTGCTGCTATCTAAAGCGCTGCTGCTATCTAAAGCGCTGCTGCTATCTAAAGCGCTGCTGCTATCTAAAGCGCTGCTGCTATCTAAAGCGCTGCTGCTATCTAAAGGGCTGTTGCTATCTAAAGCGCTGCTGCTATCTAAAGCGCTGCTGCTATCTAAAGCGCTGCTGCTATCTAAAGCGCTGCTGCTATCTAGAAACAACGTAACTTTTCTTCGGCAAAGTTAAGCACTGCAGAACTGTTGAACAACAGACGTCTACTTCTGCCAACTTCTGATCCAATTCACAACCACAACTCTCCAATGTAGTGACCAACAGGCCCACGGATGTACACGAACGACGTGTCCTTACTGCCACAGATGTACACGAATAACGTGTCCTTACTGCCAAGGATGTACACGAATAACGTGTCCTTACTGCCACGGATGTACATGAATGACGTGTCCTTACTGCCACGGATGTACACGAATGACGTGTCCTTACTGCCACGAATGTACACGAATGACGTGTCCTTATTGCCACGGATGTACACGAATGACATGTCCTTACTGCCACGGATGTACATGAATGACGTGTCCTTACTGCCACGGATGTACACGAATGACGTGTCCTTACTGCCACGGATGTACACGAATGACATGTCCTTACTGCCACGGATGTACATGAATGACGTGTCCTTACTGCCACGGATGTACACGAATGACGTGTCCTTACTGCCACGGATGTACACGAATGACATGTCCTTACTGCCACGGATGTACACGAATGACAAGTCCTTATTGCCACGGATGTACACGAATGACATTCCTTACTGCCACGGATGTACACGAATGACATGTCCTTATTGCCGCGGATGTTCACGAATGACATGTCCTTACTTGCCACGGATGTACAGAATGACATGTCCTTATTGCCACGGATGTACACGAATGACATGTCCTTACTGCCACGGATGTACACGAAAGACGTGTCCTTACTGCCACGGATGTACACGAATGACATGTCCTTAACTACGCCACGGATGTACACGAATGACATGTCCTTACTGCCACGGATGTACACGAATGACATGTCCTTACTGCCACGGATGTACACGAATGACATGTCCTTACTGCCACGCGTTTCTCGTGCCTTCTGTCGCGTGAATGGACAACGCCCGAAATGTATGTCGCCTGTCTAACAAACATGTCGGAGAAGTTGCCGTCCCAGCGCGGCGTAAAATGAGAGGCTTGATGTCCGCTGGTTGTCTGCACACGCACACACACACACACACCACACCATAATCATCTGTAGCTCAGTCAATACAGTGAACAGGCTACGGGACGTAGGACCGGTTCCTTCAAGACACGCCTTTTGATTTTTGGGCGATTTCGCAAGCGAATATTAACTTTATCATGTCTGTTCTTCCGCCACTCTGTCTCTCTCTGTCTCTTCCTCCGCATGCAACAACTCGGCTCCCACTGGACGGATTTTCATGAAATTCAGTATTTGAAGGTTTTTCAAAAATCTGTCAAAAAGACTCAAGTATTTTTAAAATCTGACAACAATAACTGTACTTTACATAAAGACCTATGTACATTTATGATAATATCTCGCTGAATTATTCTTAGAATGAGAAATGTTTCAGACAAAAGTTGTACACAAAATCAAAACACACATTTTATTGTTCAATAACTTTCCCCCCAAAATCGTGCCGTTTATGAGATAATGTGGAAAAATGTGGTAGAGCCAGACAGGCAACAGATGACAATGTAATACGGCGCATGCGCTTAGCATGCTGGATAACTAAGGCTACAGACACACACTCAGAATATGTAATACTTACTGCTTTTTAATTGATTAATTACTTCAGATCTCGTAAATTTTTTCACGGCAACGTTTACAAAAACTGACAAACTGCACGACATATCTGTCATTACGATCTGTTCAGCCAAACTGCACGACATATCTGTCATTACGATCTGTTCAGCCAAACTGCACGACATATCTGTCATTACGATCTGTTCAGCCAAACTGCACGACATATCTGTCATTACGATCTGTTCAGCCAAACTGCACGACATATCTGTCATTACGATCTGTTCAGCCAAACTGCACGACATATCTGTCATTACGATCTGTTCAGCCAAACTGCACGACATATCTGTCATTACGATCTGTTCAGCCAAACTGCACGACATATCTGTCATTACGATCCGTTCAGCCAAACTGCACGACGACATATCTGTCATTACGATCAGTTCAGCCAAACTGCACAACGACATATCTGTCATTACGATCTGTTCAGCCAAACTGCACAACGACATATCTGTCATTACGATCTGTTCAGCCAAACTGCACGACATATCTGTCATTACGATCTGTTCAGCCAAACTGCACGACATATCTGTCATTACGATCTGTTCAGCCAAACTGCACGACATATCTGTCATTACGATCTGTTCAGCCAAACTGCACGACATATCTGTCATTACGATCTGTTCAGCCAAACTGCACGACATATCTGTCATTACGATCCGTTCAGCCAAACTGCACGACGACATATCTGTCATTACGATCAGTTCAGCCAAACTGCACAACGACATATCTGTCATTACGATCTGTTCAGCCATACTGCACAACGACATATCTGTCATTACGATCTGTTCAGCCAAACTGCACAACGACATATCTGTCATTACGATCAGTTCAGCCAAACTGCACAACGACATATCTGTCATTACGATCAGTTCAGCCAAACTGCACAACGACATATCTGTCATTACGATCAGTTCAGCCAAACTGTACGTCTAAAGATGGCCGTGAGCAAACGAACATTCTGTTGTTTCCATGCAGTGTCGGCCACTTTACATGAAGATCTACGTGGGTTGTGTTGTTGCCGGCCACATAAATTTGCAACAAAAGCATTGTTGTGCAACACACAATGTTTTCATGTAGCTGACAGTTGCATGTAGCTCAACAACACACACAGACTGCATTGCGGTGATCCCTGGTTACGCGAACGCCCCACAGTGTTACCTTATACGTACATTGCCTGTGTTTCTCTCTATGAGCGAAGTCCCCTTTCAGATGTAGATAAGATATATGTGAGGGAGTATCCGGGGAAACCCCCCCCCCCACCTTGCCGTTGCTGAAGCAACCACTGCACAGACGGTGGCGTCCACTACAATGGGCATTTGTGTGCCGCGTCGCCTCCAGTACGCAAGTTACAAAGACACGTCGTGACAAATGTTGACGTCACAGACTGTCCTTAAAGTTTGAGTGGCTTAGTCCTGCTTATTTGAAGACTTTTACTTCAGCGACAAAAATTCCTTTCACTTGTAGGCCGTCAAATTGAACTGAATGGCAGTAAGCTATAGATACATTGGATACAGTAATGCAGTAAGCTATAGATACAGTCGATACAGTAATGCAGTAAGCTATAGATACAGTGGATACAGTAATGCAGTAAGCTATAGATACAGTGGATACAGTAATGCAGTAAGCTATAGATACAGTCGATACAGTAATGCAGTAAGCTATAGATACAGTGGATACAGTAATGCAGTAAGCTATAGATACAGTGGATACAGTAATGCAGTAAGCTATAGATACAGTGGATACAGTAATGCAGTAAGCTATAGATACAGTCGACACAGTAATGCAGTAAGCTATAGATACAGTGGATACAGTAATGCAGTAAGCTATAGATACAGTCGATACAGTAATGCAGTAAGCTATAGATACATTGGATACAGTAATGCAGTAAGCTATAGATACAGTGGATACAGTAATGCAGTAAGCTATAGATACAGTCGATACAGTAATGCAGTAAGCTATAGATACAGTCGATACAGTAATGCAGTAAGCTATAAATACAGTCGATACAGTAATGCAGTAAGCTATAGATACAGTGGATACAGTAATGCAGTAAGCTATAGATACAGTGGATACAGTAATGCAGTAAGCTATAGATACAGTGGATACAGTAATGCAGTAAGCTATAGATACAGTGGATACAGTAATGCAGTAAGCTATAGATACAGTGGATACAGTAATGCAGTAAGCTATAGATACAGTGGATACAGTAATGCAGTAAGCTATAGATACAGTGGATACAGTAATGCAGTAAGCTATAGATACAGTGGATACAGTAATGCAGTAAGCTATAAATACAGTCGATACAGTAATGCAGTAAGCTATAGATACAGTCGATACAGTAATGCAGTAAGCTATAGATACAGTCGATACAGTAATGCAGTAAGCTATAGATACAGTCGATACAGTAATGCAGTAAGCTATAGATACAGTGGATACAGTAATACAGTAAGCTATAGATACAGTGGATACAGTAATGCAGTAAGCTATAGATACAGTGGATACAGTAATGCAGTAAGCTATAGATACAGTGGATACAGTAATGCAGTAAGCTGTAGATACAGTGGATACAGTAATGCAGTAAGCTATAGATACAGTCGATACAGTAATGCAGTAAGCTATAGATACAGTGGATACAGTAATGCAGTAAGCTATAGATACAGTGGATACAGTAATGCAGTAAGCTATAGATACAGTGGATACAGTAATGCAGTAAGCTATAGATACAGTGGATACAGTAATGCAGTAAGCTATAGATACAGTGGATACAGTAATGCAGTAAGCTATAGATACAGTGGATACAGTAATGCAGTAAGCTATAGATACAGTGGATACAGTAATGCAGTAAGCTATAGATACAGTCGATACAGTAATGCAGTAAGATATAGATACAGTGGATACAGTAATGCAGTAAGCTATAGATACAGTGGATACAGTAATGCAGTAAGCTATAGATACAGTCGATACAGTAATGCAGTAAGATATAGATACAGTGGATACAGTAATGCAGTAAGCTATAGATACAGTGGATACAGTAATGCAGTAAGCTATAGATACAGTCGATACAGTAATGCAGTAAGATATAGATACAGTGGATACAGTAATGCAGTAAGCTATAGATACAGTGGATACAGTAATGCAGTAAGTTATAGATACAGTGGATACAGTAATGCAGTAAGCTATAGATACAGTGGATATAGTAATGCAGTAAGATATAGATACAGTGGATACAGTAATGCAGTAAGCTATAGATACAGTGGATACAGTAATGCAGTAAGCTATAGATACAGTCGATACAGTAATGCAGTAAGCTATAGATACAGTGGATACAGTAATGCAGTAAGCTATAGATACAGTGGATACAGTAATGCAGTAAGCTACAGATACAGTGGATACAGTAATGTAGTAAGCTATAGATACAGTGGATACAGTAATGCAGTAAGCTATAGATACAGTGGATACAGTAATGCAGTAAGCTATAGATACAGTGGATACAGTAATGCAGTAAGCTATAGATACAGTGGATACAGTAATGCAGTAAGCTACAGATACAGTGGATACAGTAATGCAGTAAGCTATAGATACAGTCGATACAGTAATGCAGTAAGATATAGATACAGTGGATACAGTAATGCAGTATGCTATAGATACACTGGATACAGTAATGCAGTAAGCTATAGATACAGTGGATACAGTAATGCAGTAAGCTATAGACGCAGTGGACACATTAATACAGTAAGCTATGGACGCAGTGGACACGTAAATAAAGTAAGCTATGGAAGTAGTGGACACATTAATACTGTAAGCTATGGAAGCAGTGGACACGTTAATACAGTAAGCTATGGAAGCAGTGGACACGTTAATAGAGTAAGCTATGGATACAGTGGACACAATGCAGTAAGCTATGCACACAGCGGACACATTAATACAGTAAGCTATGGACGCAGTGAACAAATTAATACAGTAAGCTATGGACGCAGTGGACACATTAATACTGTAAGCTATGGAAGCAGTGGACACGTTAATACAGTAAGCTATGGAAGCAGTGGACACGTTAATACAGTAAGCTATGGATACAGTGGACACAATGCAGTAAGCTATGCACACAGCGGACACATTAATACAGTAAGCTATGGACGCAGTGGACACGTTAATACAGTAAGCTATGGATACAGTGGACACAATGCAGTAAGCTACGCACACAGCAGACATATTAATGGAGTAAGCTATGCACGCAGCGGACACATTAATGCAGTTAGCTATGGATACAGTGGACACAATTCAGTAAGCTATGCACACAGCGGACATATTAATGCAGTAAGGTAAGGACGCAGTGGACAAATTAATACTGTAAGCTATGGAATCAGTGGAAACGTTAATACAGTAAGCTATGGAAGCAGTGGACACATTAATACAGTAAGCTATGGAAGCAGTGGACACGTTGATTAAGTAAGCTATGGAAGCAGTGGACACATTAATACTGTAAGCTATGGAAGCAGTGGAAACGTTAATACAGTAAGCTATGGAAGCAGTGGACACATTAATAGAGCAAGCTACGGACACAATGGACACATTTAAGCAGTAAACTACAGGCACGTTAATGCATTAAGCTATAGACACAATGGCACATTAATGAAGTAATCTATAGACACAGTGGGCATATAAATGCAATAAGCTATGGAAATAGTGTGAATATTAATGCAATAAGCTATAGACACAGTGTGAAAATTAATGCAATAAGCTATAGACACAGTGTAAACATTAATTTAATAAGCTATAGACACAGTGTGAAAATTAATGCAATAAGCTATAGACACAGTGTAAACATTAATTCAATAAGCTATAGACACAGTGTGAATAATAATGCAATAAGCTATAGACACAGTGTGAACATTAATGCAGTAAGCTATAGACACAGTGTGAACATTAATGCAGTAAGCTGTAGACACAGTGGGAACATTAATGTCCTAAGCTATGGACACAGTGGACAAACTTATACAGTATACCCAGTATACTCATGGCAGGGCGAATACTTAACGTTGCTGTAACAGTACTTAACGTTGCTGTAATAGTACTTAACGTTGCTGTAACAGTACTTAACATTGCTGTAACAGTACTTAACGTTGCTGTAACAGTACTTAACGTTGCTGTAACAGTACTTAACGTTGCTGTAACAGTACTTAACGTTGCTGTAATAGTACTTAACGTTGCTGTAACAGTACTTAACATTGCTGTAACAGTACTTAACGTTGCTGTAACAGTACTTAACGTTGCTGTAACAGTACTTAACGTTGCTGTAATAGTACTTAACGTTGCTGTAACAGTACTTAACATTGCTGTAACAGTACTTAACGTTGCTGTAACAGTACTTAACGTTGCTGTAACAGTACTTAACGTTGCTGTAACAGTACTTAACGTTGCTGTAATAGTACTTAACGTTGCTGTAACAGTACTTAACATTGCTGTAACAGTACTTAACGTTGCTGTAACAGTACTTAACGTTGCTGTAACAGTACTTAACGTTGCTGTAACAGTACTTAACGTTGCTGTAATAGTACTTAACGTTGCTGTAACAGTACTTAACATTGCTGTAACAGTACTTAACGTTGCTGTAACAGTACTTAACGTTGCTGTAACAGTACTTAACGTTGCTGTAAACAGTACTTAACGTTGCTGTAACAGTACTTAACGTTGCTGTAACAGTACTTAACGTTGTTGTAACAGTACTTAACGTTGCTGTAACAGTACTTAACGTTGCTGTAACAGTACTTAACATTGCTGTAACAGTACTTAACGTTGCTGTAACAGTACTTAACGTTGCTATAACAGTAATTAACGTTGCTGTAACAGTACTTAACGTTGCTGTAACAGTACTTAACGTTGCTATAACAGTACTTAACGTTGCTGTAACAGTACTTAACGTTGCTGTAACAGTACATTATACGTTGCTGTAACAGTACTTGACGTTGCTGTAACAGTACTTAACGTTGCTGTAACAGTACTTAACGTTGCTGTAACAGTACTTAACGTTGCTGTAACAGTACTTAACGTTGCTGTAACAGTACTTAACGTTGCTATAACAGTACTTAACGTTGCTGTAACAGTACTTAACGTTGCTGTAACAGTACTTAAACGTTGCTGTAACAGTACTTAACGTTGCTGTAACAGTACTTAACGTTGCTGTAACAGTACTTAACGTTGCTGTAACAATACTTAACGTTGCTGTAACAGTACTTAACGTTGCTGTAACAGTACTTAACGTTGCTGTAACAGTACTTAACGTTGCTGTAACAGTACTTAACGTTGTTGTAACAGTACTTAACGTTGCTGTAACAGTACTTAACGTTGCTGTAACAGTACTTAACGTTGCTGTAACAGTACTTAACGTTGCTGTAACAGTACTTAACGTTGCTGTAACAGTACTTAACGTTGCTGTAACAGTACTATATACGTTGCTGTAACAGTATTTAACGTTGCTGTAACAGTACTTAACGTTGCTGTAACAGTATTTAACGTTGCTGTAACAGTACTTAACGTTGCTGTAACAGTACTTAACGTTGCTGTAACAGTACTTAACGTTGCTATAACAGTACTTAACGTTGCTGTAACAGTACTTAACGTTGCTGTAACAGTACTTAACGTTGCTGTAACAGTACTTAACGTTGCTGTAACATTACTTAACGTTGCTGTAACAGTACTTAACGTTGCTGTAACAGTACTTAACGTTGCTGTAACAGTACTTAACGTTGCTGTAACAGTACTTAACGTTGCTGTAACAGTACTTAACGTTGCTGTAACAGTACTTAACGTTGCTGTAACAGTACTTAACGTTGCTGTAACAGTACTTAACGTTGCTGTAACAGTACTTAACTTTGCTGTAACAGTACTTAACGTTGCTGTAACAGTACTTAACGTTGCTGTAACAGTACTTAACGTTGCTGTAACAGTACTTAACGTTGCTGTAACAGTACTTAACGTTGCTGTAACAGTACTTAACGTTGCTGTAACAGTACACACATCGCCTTGTGGTCACTTGGACAAGTCTGTCGTGATGCCTTTGCTGTAGTACAACTGTCAGCCACAGATCGCAGCAGTGTCGAAATGACTCATAGTAGGACGCCAAATTAATTTCCTCCTATTTTTTCCTTTTCAGAAAGAAAATTCAAATCTATCTCTCCGGCAAGGACAAATAACAGTGTGATATGCACGGTGTTGCAAAAATTGACAAAAACATTGGGGTCGTTAAGTCGTAGGTTGTTAAAGGGGTAAATGTAAACGCGAACACGAAATGGGCGGGGCATCTGCAAGGGTGTGGCACCTAATGTTACAAGGGGAGAAATAAATCAGAAGGTTGGTGGGGGGCGGATAAATGTCATAGCGGCCTTCAATACGGCCGTATTAATGACGTCACTGTGCCAACAAACTTTCAATACGGCCGTACGAATGACGTCACTGTACCAACAAACTTTCAATACGGCCGTACGAATGACGTCACTGTACCAACAAACTTTCAATACGGCCGTAAGAATGACGTCACTGTACCAACAAACTTTCAATACGGCCGTACGAATGACGTCACTGTACCAACAAACTTTCAATACGGCCGTACGAATGACGTCACTGTACCAACAAATTTCAATACGGCCGTACGAATGACGTCACTGTACCAACAAACTTTCAATACGGCCGTACGAATGACGTCACTGTACCAACAAACTTTCAATACGGCCGTACGAATGACGTCACTGTACCAACAAACTTTCAATACGGCCGTACGAATGACGTCACTGTACCAACAAACTTTCAATACGGCCGTACGAATGACGTCACTGTACCAACAAACTTTCAATACGGCCGTACGAATGACGTCACTGTACCAACAAACTTTCAATACGGCCGTAAGAATGACGTCACTGTACCAACATACTTTCAGTCTAAAAGCCATCCAAATATTCCTTAGTCCCTACGTCACAGATGTGTCCAGTAAAACAGGCCAAACCTTTAGCGATGCTTAATGAAACAATCGCTGGTTTTTATGTGAGATTTGTTTATTCACAGATTGTTTATCAGCTCCAAAGCTCCATCCGAGCCGATCCCAGTGGCCGCGCGGTCTAATGCTTTTGTCTGCTGCCGCCTGCTTGCTGGGATTGCGGGTTCGAATCCCGCCATGGGCATGGGTGTCTGTCTTTTGTGAGTTTTGTGTGTTGTCAGGTAGAGGTCTCTGCGTCGGGCTGATCACTCGTCCAGAGGAGTCCTACCTAGTGTGTTGTGTCTGAGTGTGATAAGTTGAACCAGTAACCCTTCACACATACAATGATTAGGGACAAGAGGTCTGACTAAGAATCAAAGAAAGAAAGCTGCATCTGGGCGTGGACAAGTATGTGGCCACTCATCTCCAAGTCCATTGCGTTTAAGAGGAGAGGAAAGCTGTGTGCACTCTTCATTAGCCACAGACCGACAGACAGACATACGATATATTTTGAAGCTTACAGTCCATTACGAGGACACTCAACACAAATTACAATTACGTCACAATGCCATTCACACCAGTCCCGCTGGTATAGGTACATTCCTGCAATATTTACCCCATATATTTATTCAGAAATATATTATCCCAGAGGTTGAGGCTCCCAGATTTCAAGACAATAGGCACATGAAGGTGGTAATGTTGTCAGTCTTACACACCGGCCGCCTTTACCCCCCAGGAAATATTCCTAGTACTCATTTCTGTTAGAGGCTGAGTCGACCCCAGGACCATAGTGCGACCGGAAGGATTATGTCAATGACACGGCCGATCGCAGTGGCCGCGCGGTCTAAGGCGTGGGTCTACGGCCGCTCGCTTACTAGGATCGTGGGTTCGAATCCCACCGGAGGCATGGATGTCTGTCTGTTGTGAGTGTTGTGTGTTGTCAGGTAGAGGTCTCTGCGACGGGCTGATCACTCGTGCAGAGGAGTCCTACCGAGTGTGGTGTGTCTGACTGTGATCGTGAAGCCTCGAAAAATAAGGCGGCTTAGGCCCCCAAGGGGCTGTCGAGCCATTGGAACAAAAAATGTCAATGACACCATCGGGAATCGAACCCGCGACCTTCCGACTTGTAACGCTTGTTCCATGTAGCTGTCCTTAAATAAAAGACACACAGTTGTGTTTGACAAACACTAAGTACTGTGCTGTTGCTGACTGCTGTACTGCTGCTGACTGCTGTACTGCTGCTGACTGCTGTACTGCTCGACGTTGCGGTCTTCATCAACTGTACTAAGTACTGTACTGTTGCTGACTGCTTTACTGCTCGACGTTGCGGTCTTCATCAACTGTACTAAGTACTGTACTGTTGCTGACTGCTTTACTGCTCGACGTTGCGGTCTTCATCAACTGTACTAAGTACTGTACTGTTGCTGACTGCTGTACTGCTCGACGTTGCGGTCTTCATCAACTGTACTAAGTACTGTACTGTTGCTGACTGCTGTACTGCTCGACGTTGCGGTCTTCATCAACTGTACTAAGTACTGTACTGTTGCTGACTGCTTTACTGCTCGACGTTGCAGCCTTCATCAACTGTACTAAGTACTGTACTGTTGCTGACTGCTTTACTGCTCGACGTTGCAGTCTTCATCAACTGTACTAAGTACTGTACTGTTGCTGACTGCTGTACTGCTCGACGTTGCGGTCTTCATCAACTGTACTAAGTACTGTACTGTTGCTGACTGCTTTACTGCTCGACGTTGCAGTCTTCATCAACTGTACTAAGTACTGTACTGTTGCTGACTGCTTTACTGCTCGACGTTGCGGTCTTCATTAACTGTACTAAGTACTGTACTGTTGCTGACTGCTTTACTGCTCGACGTTGCGGTCTTCATCAACTGTACTAAGTACTGTACTGTTGCTGACTGCTTTACTGCTCGACGTTGCGGTCTTCATCAACTGTACTAAGTACTGTACTGTTGCTGACTGCTGTACTGCTCGACGTTGCGGTCTTCATCAACTGTACTAAGTACTGTACTGTTGCTGACTGCTTTACTGCTCGACGTTGCAGTCTTCATCAACTGTACTAAGTACTGTACTGTTGCTGACTGCTTTACTGCTCGACGTTGCGGTCTTCATCAACTGTACTAAGTACTGTACTGTTGCTGACTGCTTTACTGCTCGACGTTGCGGTCTTCATCAACTGTACTAAGTACTGTACTGTTGCTGACTGCTTTACTGCTCGACGTTGCGGTCTTCATCAACTGTACTAAGTACTGTACTGTTGCTGACTGCTGTACTGCTGCTGACTGCTGTACTGCTCGACATTGCGGTCTTCATCAACTGTACTAAGTACTGTACTGTTGCTGACTGCTGTACTGCTCGACGTTGCGGTCTTCATCAACTGTACTAAGTACTGTACTGTTGCTGACTGCTGTACTGCTCGACGTTGCGGCCTTCATCAACTGTACTAAGTACTGTACTGTTGCTGACTGCTGTACTGCTCGACGTTGCGGTCTTCATCAACTGTACTAAGTACTGTACTGTTGCTGACTGCTGTACTGCTCGACGTTGCGGTCTTCATCAACTGTACTAAGTACTGTACTGTTGCTGACTGCTGTACTGCTCGACGTTGCGGTCTTCATCAACTGTACTAAGTACTGTACTGTTGCTGACTGCTGTACTGCTCGACGTTGCAGTCTTCATCAACTGTACTAAGTACTGTACTGTTGCTGACTGCTGTACTGCTCGACGTTGCGGTCTTCATCAACTGTACTAAGTACTGTACTGTTGCTGACTGCTGTACTGCTCGATGTTGCGGTCTTCATCAACTGTACTAAGTACTGTACTGTTGCTGACTGCTGTACTGCTCGACGTTGCGGTCTTCATCAACTGTACTAAGTACTGTACTGTTGCTGACTGCTTTACTGCTCGACGTTGCAGTCTTCATCAACTGTACTAAGTACTGTACTGTTGCTGACTGCTTTACTGCTCGACGTTGCAGTCTTCATCAACTGTACTAAGTACTGTACTGTTGCTGACTGCTGTACTGCTCGACGTTGCGGTCTTCATCAACTGTACTAAGTACTGTACTGTTGCTGACTGCTGTACTGCTCGACGTTGCGGTCTTCATCAACTGTACTAAGTACTGTACTGTTGCTGACTGCTGTACTGCTCGACGTTGCGGTCTTCATCAACTGTACTAAGTACTGTACTGTTGCTGACTGCTGTACTGCTCGACGTTGCGGTCTTCATCAACTGTACTAAGTACTGTACTGTTGCTGACTGCTGTACTGCTCGACGTTGCGGTCTTCATCAACTGTACTAAGTACTGTACTGTTGCTGACTGCTGTACTGCTCGACGTTGCGGTCTTCATCAACTGTACTAAGTACTGTACTGTTGCTGACTGCTGTACTGCTCGACGTTGCGGTCTTCATCAACTGTACTAAGTACTGTACTGTTGCTGACTGCTGTACTGCTCGACGTTGCGGTCTTCATCAACTGTACTAAGTACTGTACTGTTGCTGACTGCTTTACTGCTCGACGTTGCGGTCTTCATCAACTGTACTAAGTACTGTACTGTTGCTGACTGCTGTACTGCTCGACGTTGCGGTCTTCATCAACTGTACTAAGTACTGTACTGTTGCTGACTGCTGTACTGCTCGACGTTGCGGTCTTCATCAACTGTACTAAGTACTGTACTGTTGCTGACTGCTGTACTGCTCGACGTTGCGGTCTTCATCAACTGTACTAAGTACTGTACTGTTGCTGACTGCTTTACTGCTCGACGTTGCAGCCTTCATCAACTGTACTAAGTACTGTACTGTTGCTGACTGCTTTACTGCTCGACGTTGCGGTCTTCATCAACTGCACGCAAAAACCCTCAAAATCACACAGCGCTTTGCACTTTTGACTTCCCGAATAAGTAACTATATTTTGTGGAACACGAAGTTTCATTACCGCACTCACAACATCCCACCACCTGTCCATATCCTGAGCCATATCAATCCAGTCCATGCCCCCCATCCCACTTCTTGAAGATCCATTTTAATATTATCCTCCCATCTTCGCCTGGGTCTTCCAAGTGGTCTCCTTCCCTCAGGTCTCCCCACCAAAATCCTGTATGCTCCTCTCCCCTCACCCATACGTGCTACATGCCTCACCCACCTCATTCTTCTTGATTTGATCACCCGAATAATATTTGGTGAGCAGTACATATCATTAAGTTCCTCGTTATGTAGTCTTCTCCACTCCCCCGTTACCCCGTCCCTCTTAACCCCAAATATCCCCCTCAGCACCCTATTCTCGAACACCCTCAGCCTATGTTCCTCCCTCATGTGACAGACCAAGTTTCACACCCACACAAAACAACAACACAATTACAGTTCTGTATATCTTAATGTTTGTACCTTTGTACAGCAAACTGTAAGACACAAGATCCTGCACCAAATGATAACAAGCATCACGTGACTTCAATCTGCTCTTAATTTCTTCCTGAATGGAATTTCGATTTGTTACGGTTGTTCACAAATATTTGAACTGTTGCACCCTTTCAAAGGATTTATTATCTGACTTTATGTTGTAATTTTGTCCTGCATTTTGACTTCCCGAATAACATTTTAAAAAGAAATCCTCATGTGCAGATCATGTCCTTCCGTCTGTGACTTTCGTCACAGCCAGTCTGGCTGAACCAAATTTGAAGGAACATCGTGCTTGAGTCTCCTTATAAGCCGCAAAGCGCTACTGCTTGGTCCGGCCAGTGATGTGAGAATTGTGTTTTGTGCGCCTGTTTGGACAACCAGCATAGCAAAAGGGTGTAAATGAAAGCTGTGGTCGTGCGGAGGCAAGCATTTTATGACGCGCTTCGCCATTTGCACAGAACAGACATTTAAGTTCGTGCTACACAGTCACACTGCGGTCCAGCATGTGACCAGTAAACTTTGTACTGTTTAACAGCGCATTTTCATTCGATGACACATTTCTTAAACCAACAAAATGCACACTTCTTATTTATTTTACAATACAACTTCTATTTACAGTAAAATCAGTCCAACATGTTTCGGATCCCTATCCTGGACCATCATCAGGGACCCATATCGTGAATTACACAAAATCACAAATCAACAAAAATGGAGCATATTAAAACTTCAAGTGTTAAAATGTAGGTTATCTCAGTCGTTTCCTGTGGTTCCGCTGTGTATCAGAAATTGTGTTTATTATGGAAGGCTAGAAGAGCGATCGGAAACTTGTTGGACTGATTTACTGTAAAGAATTGCATTGTGTAATAAATGAGAATTGTGCATTTTGTTGGTTTGAGAAATGTGCGGTCTGAACAGCACTGTGCACAGACACTGTTAACTGTGCACAGACACTGTTAACTGTGCACCACACAAATGTGCGGTCTGAGCAGCACTGTGCACAGACACTGTTAACTGTGCACAGACACTGTTAACTGTGCACAGACACTGTTAACTGTGCACCACACAAATGTGCGGTCTGAGCAGCACTGTGCACAGACACTGTTAACTGTGCACAGACACTGTTAACTGTGCACCACACAAATGTGCGGTCTGAGCAGCACTGTGCACAGACACTGTTAACTGTGCACAGACACTGTTAACTGTGCACCACACAAATGTGCGGTCTGAGCAGCACTGTGCACAGACACTGTTAACTGTGCACCACATAATTGTGCGGTCTGAGCAGCACTGTGCACAGACACTGTTAACTGTGCACAGACACTGTTAACTGTGCACAGACACAGTTAACTGTGCACAGACACAGTTAACTGTGCACAGACACTGTTAACTGTGCACAGACACTGTTAACTGTGCACAGACACTGTTAACTGTGCACAGACACTGTTAACTGTGCACAGACACTGTTAACTGTGCACAGACACTGTTAACTGTGCACAGACACTGTTAACTGTGCACAGACACTGTTAACTGTGCACAGACACTGTTAACTGTGCACAGACACTGTTAACTGTGCACAGACACTGTTAACTGTGCACAGACACTGTTAACTGTGCACAGACACTGTTAACTGTGCACAGACACTGTTAACTGTGCACAGACACTGTTAACTGTGCACAGACACTGTTAACTGAGCACCACACAAAAGTCAAGACCAACTTCTTGCACTCCAAACAAACTAAAGGCAACACAAACCAAATCCTTCACTGCGTTATTGGAACTGCGCATGCGTGAAAAGAAATGACACAGCGAATTCGCCGTTCGTTCGCGACTAGTCGTCATATAAGTCAATACTTTAAAGATGTGTGTCGTTATGAAATAATCTTTAACTATTCTGTGACAAGTTTATGTCTTGTTCCACTTCAAATGCCAAGCTGTCACGAAACAGAACAAATTGGCGCCCTTGGGATTTCTTGTATTATTTCCTGCAAACGCGTTACGGCTTTAGCAATTCCTCAAGTTCGCTAACGGCCAACAACAACCTTCACGTATCTCAAAATCAAATTACTCTAATTTCCTTGCCAAAGTCATCACCAATGTTGTTGCGACTGCCTGCAGACTGTTGTTGCAAAAACAACCTCTGTTCTGCAGCACACGCAGCCATCTTGCCGACTAAAGCTACCAAACTAAAGTTCAGCATTACAATACACAAATTTACTAACATCAGCAAAAAGCACTTTAAAACATGAATTCGAAGCAATTCTTTCTTGAAAGCACGCGGTGATGCAGTTCGTTGGAGCACTGCGCTACAAGCCGGAAGGTCGCGGGTTCGATTCCCGATGGTGTCATTGGAATTTTTCATTGACATAATCCTTTTGGCCGCACTATGGCCCTGGGGTCGACTCAGCCTCTAACAGAAATGAGTACCAGGAATATTTCCTGGGGGGTAAAGGCGGCCGGTGCGTAGGGCTGACAACCTTACCACCTTCATGTGCCGATTGTCTATAAATCTGGGAGCCTCAACATCCTGGAAGCCCAAAGGCCTGTCCAGGCCTGTAATGGGATTGCTGTACCTTTACCTTTACCTTTACCTTTCTTGAAAACTATCGAAATTAAATTGGGGTAGGTCGGCTCTTTTTATATCCCCTCCCCCTGCAATTTGTCATTCAAAGATTGATGGCACAGAATACAAACATGGCACAGCATACAAACATGGCACAGCATACAAACATGGCACAGCATACAAACATGGCACAGCATACAAACATGGCACTCTCTTTAAATAAAATATAATTAGTGTATAAACATATATATATTTGACGCTGTGCTCACCGTGCATCTTGACATTAATGTCACGTTGTGCTCACCGTGCATCTTGACATTAATGTCACGCTGTGCTCACCGTGCATCTTGACATTAATGTCACGTTGTGCTCACCGTGCATCTTGACATTAATGTCACGTTGTGCTCACCGTGCATCTTGACATTAATGTCACGCTGTGCTCACCGTGCATCTTGACATTAATGTCACGTTGTGCTCACCGTGCATCTTGACATTAATGTCACGTTGTGCTCACCGTGCATCTTGACATTAATGTCACGCTGTGCTCACCGTGCATCTTGACATTAATGTCACGTTGTGCTCATCGTGCATCTTGACATTAATATCACGTTGTGTTCACCGTGCATCTTGACATTAATGTCACGCTGTGCTCACCGTGCATCTTGACATTAATGTCACGCTGTGCTCACCGTGCATCTTGACATTAATGTCACGCTGTGCTCACCGTGCATCTTGACATTAATGTCACGCTGTGATCACCGTGCATCTTGACATTAATGTCACGCTGTGCTCACCGTGCATCTTGACATTAATGTCACGCTGTGATCACCGTGCATCTTGACATTAATGTCACGTTGTGCTCACCGTGCATCTAGACAATAACTTTCACTTTTTAACCAACAAATGCACTTTCAATTTTCGTATTTCCATTGAATTCACCCTACACATGTATCGGCCGTAACTCTGCCATCATCACGGTACATTGATTAGTTCACTTCACTGTTCACTGCCCCATCTGGTATTATCACAATCGTTAAACTGTTTAAGGCTATTTTTTACATTGACAATCACCGGTATACAAAGTTACTTGAAGTAGTGTCTTGAAATGTCTTTGTGTATACAGTGTCTATGTTGCGTTTGAAGTGTAAAGTGTAGCACTATATATTGTGAATATAGAGCGCTGTGTCGTTGGTAGTTGTTGAAATCGTTAAATTTATTTAAATTTTTAAAAATTTTTAAAATTTCTGGCAGTTGGACCGTCCAGCCGGTAGCGAGTCGCTATACCGACCACACTAGGCCGATCATCTTATCAAAGGATAATTCATAATCTTGTGAGTGTATAAACAATTTAAACACTAAAGAAAAAGTAATTTGTGTATAAACACACAGTCCGTACCGCGCAGTAAACACACTCCGTCTCAGTTATACAAACCAGTCAGTTAATGTTGTACAGTGAAATAATCGCTGTTTGTTCTGAGATCCACACAAAACACATAAATACAGTCCGTACCGCACAGTAAACACACTCCGTTTCAGTTATACAAACCAGTCAGTTAATGTTGTACAGTGAAATAATCGCTGTTTGTTCTGAGATCCACACAAAACACATAAATACAGTCCGTACCGCACAGTAAACACACTCCGTTTCAGTTATACAAACCAGTCAGTTAATGTTGTACAGTGAAATAATCGCTGTTTGTTTTTTTTTTTTTTTTTTTTTTTTTTTTTTTGGGGGGGGGGGGGGGGGTTTGTTCTGAGATCCACACAAAACACATAAATACAGTCCGTTACCGCACAGTAAACACACTCCGTTTCAGTTATACAAACCAGTCAGTTAATGTTGTACAGTGAAATAATCGCTGTTTGTTCTGAGAAGTTAATGTTACAGTAAATATCAGTTCAGATCACACAAAACACAAATCCGTTTCAGTTACAAACCAGTACACTTTGTTATACAAACCAGTCAGTTATGTTAATAATACTGTTGTTTCTTGAGATCCACACAAAACATAAATACAGTCCGAACCGCCAGAACACACTCCGTTCTTTACAGTTATAAAGTCAGTTAGTACAGTGAAATAATCGCTGTTTGTTCTGAGATACCACAAAACACATAATACAGTCCGTACCGCACAGTAAAACACTCCGTTTCAGTTATACAAACAGTCGTTCAGTGAAATAATCATGTTGTTTGAGATTGAGATCCACAAAAACATAATCCCGTACCGCACAGTAAACACATCCGTTCAGTTATAAAACCAGTCAGTTAATGTTTACGTGTTATTCGGATTCCAACAAAACAAATAAATCAGTCTCGCACAGTAAACACACTCCGTTTCAGTTATACAAACCAGTCAGTTAATGTTGTACAGTGAAATAATCGCTGTTTGTTCTGAGATCCACACAAAACACATAAATACAGTCCGTACGCCAGTAAACACACTCCGTTTCAGTTATACAAACCAGTCAGTTAATGTGTGTACAGTGAAATAATCGCTGTTTGTTCTGAGATCCACACAAAACACATAAAACAGTCCTACCGCACAGTAAACACCTCCTTTCACAGTATTAATATGTCAGTAATAATGTGTTGTAAATAACCTTAGTTCTGAGATCCACACAAAACACATAAATACAGTCCGTACCCGCACAGTAAACACACTCGTTCAGTTATACAAACCAGCAGTTTGTTTGTACAGTGAATAATCGCTGTTTTTCGAGATCCACACAAAACACATAATACAGTCCGTACCGCCAGTAAACACATCCTGTCTCAGTTATACAAACAGTCATTAATGTTGTACAGTAAATAATCGCTGTTAGTTCCGTACATCACAAAACACATAAATAGTCCGTACGCAGTAAACACACTCACACAGTATACAACCAGTCAGTTGATGTAGTACATGACATAATCGCTGTTTGTTCTAGATCCACACAAAACACATAAATACAGTCCGTACCGCCAAGTAAACCACCCGTCTCAGTTAAAACATCCATTATAAATGTTGTACAGTGAAATAATCGCTGTTTGTTCTCAGATCCACACAAACACATAAATACAGTCCGACCGCGCAAGTAAACACACGTAGTTATACAAACAAGCGTTTTTGAGATCACATGAAATAACGTAGTTGTCTGATCACCAAAACACTAAATACAGTCCGTACCGTCAGTAAACACACTCGTCGTCAGTTAATCAACGTTGTCTAATGAAACAGAATAATACGCGTTTACTGCGACCACACAACATTAAATCAGCTCGTAATGTACCGGAATAAACACTTTTCTAGTTAACAAAACAGTAATTAAGTTCGTAACGTGAAAACTGTTTTCTGAGATCAACAAAACACATAAAGTCGTCGGTACAGTGAAAAATCGTTGTATATACACAAACACATTAATTTATCCGTGAAAATCGCGTTGTTCTGAGATCCACACAACACTAAATACAGTCCGTTACTGCGTAAACAATCCGTTTCAGTATCACCAATCATAATAGTCCGACCGTAATCGCTGTTTGTTCTGAAGTCCACTAAAACAAAATCAGTCAGTTACAGGAATAACACCGTTTGTTCTATCAAAAAACACATAATCAGTTGTACGTCGAAATAAACGCTGATGTTCAGTCCAATATACAAAATCAGTCGTTACGCAGTGTAAAAATCCTGTTTCAGTATACACAACCACATATAATAGTCCGTGATAAATTTGTTCGTAGTACAAACACTAAGTTAATGTGTACAGGAAAAATCGCTGTTTGTTTCAGTATCACAAACCATAAATTATTACAGTCATAACGCGTTGTATAACTCCGACTCAGTATACAAAACAGTCGTAATGTTGTACAGTGAAATAATCGCTGTTTGTTCAGAGATCCACACAAAACATTATACAGTCGTAACGCAGTAACTCAGTCCAGTATACAAACAGTCGTATTGACAGTGAAATAATCGCTGTTTGTTCTACACCAAAACAATAAATACAGTCGTACCGCGTTTACACATCCGTCACAAAACAAAACCAGTCGTTAGTTGACAGTAAATAATCGCTGTTTTTCAACCACAAAACATAAATACATTCGGTCGTAACACTCCTCAGTACTACAAACAGTCAGTTAATGTGTACATAAAATCGCTGTTTGTTCTAATCCACAAATACATAAATAATGCGTTACTCGCCACAAAAACACATCTCAGTACACCGTCAGTAAGCTTCGTGTTAATAATCGCAGTTGTTTGAGTAACAAAACCTATATTTACAGTCCGTACCCAACAAAACATCCGTCTCCAGTTAAAAACAGCATCTGTTTCAGTATAAAATCGCGTGTATGTTTGATCAACAAACACTAAATACAGTCGTTACCCACCAGTAAAACACCCGTCTCAGTAACAAACCGTCAGTTAATGTGTCAGTGAATAATGTGTTTGTTTCACACACACACAAAATACAGTCCGTACCGCGCAGTAAACACACTCCGTTCAGTTATCAACAGTCAGTTAATTTGTACGTGAAATATCGCATTTTTCTGAGTCCACACAAAACACATAAATACATCCGTACCGCCAGTAAACACACTCCGTTCAGTTATACAAACCAGTCAGTTAATGTTGTCAGTGAAATAATCGCTGTTTGTTCTAGATCCACACAAAACAAATAATCATCCGTACCGCGCAGTAAACACACTCCGTTCGTTATACAAACCAGTCAGTTAATGTTGTACAGTGAAATAATCGCTGTTTTGTTCTGATCCACACAAAACACATAAATACGTCCGTACGCGCAGTAAAACACCTCGTCAGTTATACAAACCAGCAGTTAATGTTGTACTGAAATAATCGCTGTTTGTTCTGAGATCCACACAAAACATAAATACAGTCCGTACCGCGCAGTAAACACACTCCGTCTCGTTATACAAACCAGTCAGTTAATGTTGTACATGAAAAAACGCTGTTTGTTCTGAGATCCACAAAAACACATAAATCAGTCCGTACCGCGCAGTAAACACACTCCGTTCAGTTATTAAAACCAGTCAGTTAATGTTGTACAGTGAAATAATCGCTGTTTGTTCTGATGATCCAACAAAACACATAAATACAGTCGTACCGCGCAGTAAAACACTCCGTCTCAGTTATACAAACCAGCAGTTAATTTGTACATAAATAATCGCTGTTTGTTTAGATCCACACAAAACAATAAATACAGTCCGTACCGCGCAGTAAACACACTCCGTCTCAGTTATACAAACCAGTCAGTTAACGCTGTACAGTGAAATAATCGCTGTTTGTTCTGAGATCCACACAAAACACATAAATACACTGTGTGGACAGAACGTAGAATTTGTGAATTTTAAACATTGCGGTACATATAGTAACAGTTTGATAGAATATCAACATCCAAAAACAATCGCAATGTTCTGTCGTTTCCGACATCTCATTACTTCTGGGTTTACTAGTGAAACGGAGAAAGAAGTTGGATGACATGAAGAACACATAAATATGAGCACAGTGTGCATTTCTTCCATTTGTATCAATTTTACGGGTTTACCAAAACTATTTCCACTAACGTTTAAAGCTCTTGGCATTACATAAAGCTGCAGGACCACGCCATGTTACGTGTCCTATCTGCGCTGCCTGTGCCAGCCTCTATTTTTAGACACCAAATCTCATAATCTCGCGGCAGAGGTAACAAAATGAACTCCATTTCCTGATACGACGCCGACTGACTCATAAGTTGTTACTGGTGCTGCGCTCTGGTGGTGTGTATCTGCATCCACAGACAAAGTGTCCACATTTTGTACGCAAAGTGTATTTGTGTGTTCCGGATAATGCTGAACATGAAACTCGATTTGTCCCTTAACATTCACAAATTCTACGTTCTGCCCACACAGTGTATTTATGTGTTTTGTGTGGATCTCAGAACAAACAGCGATTAGTTCACTGTACAACATTAACTGACTTATTTGTATAACTGAGACGGAGTGTGTTTACTGCGCGGTACGGACTGTATTTATGTGTTTTGTGTGGATCTCAGAACAAACAGCGATTATTTCACTGTACAGCATTAACTGACTGGTTTGTATAACTGAGACGGAGTGTGTTTACTGCGCGGTACGGACTGTATTTATGTGTTTTGTGTGGATCTCAGAACAAACAGCGATTATTTCACTGTACAACATCAACTGACTGGTTTGTATAACTGAGACGGAGTGTGTTTACTGCGCGGTACGGACTGTATTTATGTGTTTTGTGTGGATCTCAGAACAAACAGCGATTATTTCACTGTACAGCATTAACTGACTGGTTTGTATAACTGAGACGGAGTGTGTTTACTGCGCGGTACGGACTGTATTTATGTGTTTTGTGTGGATCTCAGAACAAACAGCGATTATTTCACTGTACAGCATTAACTGACTGGTTTGTATAACTGAGACGGAGTGTGTTTACTGCGCGGTACGGACTGTATTTATGTGTTTTGTGTGGATCTCAGAACAAACAGCGATTATTTCACTGTACAACATTAACTGACTGCTTTGTATAACTGAGACGGAGTGTGTTTACTGCGCGGTACGGACTGTATTTATGTGTTTTGTGTGGATCTCAGAACAAACAGCGATTATTTCACTGTACAACATTAACTGACTGGTTTGTATAACTGAGACGGAGTGTGTTTACTGCGCGGTACGGACTGTATTTATGTGTTTTGTGTGGATCTCAGAACAAACAGCGATTATTTCACTGTACAACATTAACTGACTGGTTTGTATAACTGAGACGGAGTGTGTTTACTGCGCGGTACGGACTGTATTTATGTGTTTTGTGTGGATCTCAGAACAAACAGCGATTATTTCACTGTACAACATTAACTGACTGGTTTGTATAACTGAGACGGAGTGTGTTTACTGCGCGGTACGGACTGTATTTATGTGTTTTGTGTGGATCTGAGAACAAACAGCGATTATTTCACTGTACAACATTAACTGACTGGTTTGTATAACTGAGACGGAGTGTGTTTACTGCGTGGTACGGACTGTATTTATGTGTTTTGTGTGGATCTCAGAACAAACAGCGATTATTTCACTGTACAACATTAACTGCCTGGTTTGTATAACTGAGACGGAGTGTGTTTACTGCGCGGTACGGACTGTATTTATGTGTTTTGTGTGGATCTCAGAACAAACAGCGATTATTTCACTGTACAACATTAACTGACTGTTTTGTATAACTGAGACGGAGTGTGTTTACTGCGCGGTACGGACTGGATCTTTATATATAAATCAGGTTAACCTTAGGGCTCTCAGTATAATTTCACCAGAATTTTACACATATTTCTTATAGACGATTCTGTCTCCAGGAGGACAAACATGCCAATCCCGGAACCTTCAAATGAAATACCATTATTTCAGAATATTTGACAGGTACATAGTGCAATTGTCTTCGTTTGTAAGCAGTTATTTTTTTTGAAGGGCCTCGCAGCAGAAGCTACAGACGCACCGCAGCCTTGAAGGCTTATTGTACAACTCTGTAATGAAGATGATGAAGTTTTTTCTGCTTTTCCATTTAATGTAGCACCAGTGGAATGAAATTGACAGGGAAAACCAAAATACTCGGGGAGAAACCTGTCCCAGTGCTACTTTGTCCACCACAAATTCCACATGGACTGACCCGGGATCGAATCGAGCCTCCGCGGTGAGAGGCCGGCGACTGACCGCCTGAGCCATGCACGGTCCTTGTAAGTAGTTAGTACAGTATTGACTTCCGTAACACTGAGTGTTGTTATTATGTGCAGGTAGTTTAAACAGCTGTGCAGTGTGTGAGATAAATACAGACACTGAACAATTTGTTGCTCGCAGCTGTACGGAACTGTGTCAGGATCGTGTCTAGTGGCAAGCTTTTGTGTTAGCGGTGGTGAAACATTAGGTTCTGTTAAAAGAAAGGCGAGTTGTATGTTTCAGAAACGGAACGATATTATATTTTGCTCGGATAAAGGAAGGCGACACTTTGTTTGAATTACGTCGAGTTGTGTCCGGCGTAGTGACAGACAGACAGACAGACAGACAGACAGACACGGCTGACGGTCAAGCTGAGAGACACTGAACTGAGTCAAGTGCAGCCGTGTTCGTGTAACACACATTGAAACACACAAAGGTTTGTAAAGGAAGAAATGAAATCCCTTTCCTGCAGGGAAATACAATTTTCTGCTCAACGTTCTTCGAAAAGAAAAAGTTTTAGAAAGCGAATAACAAGAAATCCTCTCTAAAGGCTCACTGAACATTCCCCCACCCGCTCGGAGTGGTACCTCGTGTTACCGCATGAGAGCAGCACATTCCCCACGTGACTCCGTATGCATCTCCATGACCGCTAAGAATATATTCTTAGCTTTGCATTTTGCATCTTGTGGAGACATTACAGCTTAGCAAAGCGTGTCTGCTTTATATCCAACAGGTTAATAAAATGAATACTAGAACTTTTAAATATTGGGATAAATGCAACAGGGATTTAGAGTCGAATTCTGCGTTCTGATAGTGTTGTCAGTAGAGATCATGGTCTGATACTGTTGTCAGTAGAGATCATGGTCTGATACTGTTGTCAGTAGAGATCATGGTCTGATACTGTTGTCAGTAGAGATCATGGTCTGATACTGTTGTCAGTAGAGATCATGGTCTGATACTGTTGTCAGTAGAGATCATGGTCTGATACTGTTGTCAGTAGAGATCATGGTCTGATACTCTTGTCAGTAGAGATCATGGTCTGATACTGTTGTCAGTAGAGATCATGGTCTGATACTGTTGTCAGTAGAGATCATGGTCTGATACTGTTGTCAGTAGAGATCATGGTCTGATACTGTTGTCAGTAGAGATCATGGTCTGATACTCTTGTCAGTAGAGATCATGGTCTGATACTGTTGTCAGTAGAGATCATGGTCTGATACTGTTGTCAGTAGAGATCATGGTCTGATACTGTTGTCAGTAGAGATCATGGTCTGATACTGTTGTCAGTAGAGATCATGGTCTGCTACTGTTGTCAGTAGAGATCATGGTCTGATACTGATGTCAGTAGAGATCATGGTCTGATATTGTTGTCAGTAGAGTTCATGGTCTGATATTGTTGTCAGTAGAGATAATGGTCTGATACTGTTGTTAGTAGAGATCATGTTCTGATACTGTTGTCAGTAGAGATCATGGTCTGATACTGTTGTCAGTAGAGATCATGGTCTGATACTGTTTTCAGTAGAGATCATGGTCTGATACTGTTGTCAGTAGAGATCATGGTCTGATACTGTTGTCAGTAGAGATCATGGTCTGATATTGTTGTCAGTAGAGATAATGGTCTGATACTGTTGTCAGTAGAGATAATGGTCTGATACTGTTGTCAGTAGAGATCATGGTCTGATACTGATGTCAGTAGAGATCATGGTCTGATACTGTTGTCAGTAGAGATCATGGTCTGATACTGTTGTCAGTAGAGATCATGGTCTGATACTGTTGTCAGTAGAGATAATGGTCTGATACTGTTGTCAGTAGAGATAATGGTCTGATACTGTTGTCAGTAGAGATCATGGTCTGATACTGTTGTCAGTAGAGATAATGGTCTGATACTGTTGTCAGTAGAGATCATGGTCTGATACTGTTGTCAGTAGAGATCATGGTCTGATACTGTTGTCAGTAGAGATCATGATCTGATATTCTTGTCAGTAGAGATAATGGTCTGATACTGCTGTCAGTAGAGATCATGGTCTGATACTGATGTCAGTAGAGATCATGGTCTGATACTGTTGTCAGTAGAGATCATGGTCTGATACTGTTGTCAGTAGAGATCATGGTCTGATACTGTTGTCAGTAGAGATCATGGTCTGATATTGTTGTCAGTAGAGATCATGGTCTGATACTGATGTCAGTAGAGATCATGGTCTGATACTGATGTCAGTAGAGATCATGGTCTGATACTGTTGTCAGTAGAGATCATGGTCTGATACTGATGTCAGTAGAGATCATGGTCTGATATTGTTGTCAGTAGAGATCATGGTCTGATACTGTTGTCAGTAGAGATCATGGTCTGATATTGTTGTCAGTAGAGATCATGGTCTGATACTGATGTCAGTAGAGATCATGGTCTGATACTGATGTCAGTAGAGATCATGGTCTGATACTGTTGTCAGTAGAGATCAAAGGTCTGATATTGTTGTCAGTAGAGATCATGGTCTGATACTGTTGTCAGTAGAGATCATGGTCTGATACTGATGTCAGTAGAGATCATGGTCTGATACTGATATCAGTAGAGATCATGGTCTGATACTGTTGTCAGTAGAGATCATGGTCTGATACTGTTGTCAGTAGAGATCATGGTCTGATACTGATGTCAGTAGAGATCATGGTCTGATACTGTTGTCAGTAGAGATCATGGTCTGATATTGTTGTCAGTAGAGATCATGGTCTGATACTGTTGTCAGTAGAGATCATGGTCTGATACTGATGTCAGTAGAGATCATGGTCTGATACTGATGTCAGTAGAGATCATGGTCTGATACTGTTGTCAGTAGAGATCATGGTCTGATATTGTTGTCAGTAGAGATCATGGTCTGATACTGATGTCAGTAGAGATCATGGTCTGATACTGATGTCAGTAGAGATCATGGTCTGATACTGATGTCAGTAGAGATCATGGTCTGATACTGTTGTCAGTAGAGATCATGGTCTGATATTGTTGTCAGTAGAGATCATGGTCTGATACTGTTGTCAGTAGAGATCATGGTCTGATACTGATGTCAGTAGAGATCATGGTCTGATATTGTTGTCAGTAGAGATCATGGTCTGATACTGTTGTCAGTAGAGATCATGGTCTGATACTGTTGTCAGTAGAGATCATGGTCTGATACTGATGTCAGTAGAGATCATGGTCTGATACTGTTGTCAGTAGAGATCATGGTCTGATACTGATGTCAGTAGAGATCATGGTCTGATACTGTTGTCAGTAGAGATCATGGTCTGATACTGTTGTCAGTAGAGATCATGGTCTGATACTGTTGTCAGTAGAGATCATGGTCTGATATTGTTGTCAGTAGAGATCATGGTCTGATACTGATGTCAGTAGAGATCATGGTCTGATACTGATGTCAGTAGAGATCATGGTCTGATACTGTTGTCAGTAGAGATCATGGTCTGATACTGTTGTCAGTAGAGATCATGATCTACAAACCACCTCTGTACACTGTTCCACTTCATCCCAGAAGGTCACACTATGTCTTCCAATAAAGGTTTTATTCAGAACTAACAGCAGGCAACGCAGTTCGCAGTGCACTGAATTTCGTAGGGAGACAAATATGCAGTTTGTATACAGGATCCCATTTTTATAACAACAATGTTTTGGGAATGAAATTGGCAACAATAGTGCAAACTATTTTTTAAAATACTTAAAGTCTTTAACAATGTAATATTATAGAATACTTCTACTGACAAAACTCGACGAGTGTTGACTTCTGTTACGTCAGGTTACGTTCAGTAAGGTACAGTAGAAGGTAATGCTGTCCCCGTGAATGCTAGGCATGCAAAAGGGGGAGTGGATGTATAGCTCCACTTATTCCTAACCTCGACACCAATCGGCGGTGAGGTTTATATGAAGCAGTATACCAGTAACGTGACTGTGCAGGCATGCTTACATTCTGTCAGTTGTACGAGTTCAGAGCACAATGTAATGCGCAGATCGGAGTCTCCTTTTCGAACCTGGGACAGATCACGCCATAAAGTGCGTATAAATAGTCATGCTGCTTGTTGCTGTTGTGATGCAACTGTACAAGTGCGTTTCGCAGTCGCTGTCGGCGTGTCCAGACACGGCCTGGCACTTGCTTGGCCGTGCAACACCGCAGCGGACTGTCAAGACGCAACGAGCTTCCTTTCGGACTCTTTAATGAGACCGTTCTGAATACCGATAGCAGTCGATAAATGGGCTCCCACGTAGTCACCAAGGGCCAATCAAAAGTGAACTAACCTTCCTCGCGTGGTTGTAAAGTACCCAATTGCTCTTCGGGAACATTCAACCCAATTAGCTGAATTCAATTTGAAATTCTGAATTGCGAATAGCAGACTGTTACTGCCTGATGTGTCAAGACAGACTGCGGTAGTATCTGTATCCTTATCTGGCTAGAGTCTTTAAACTACCGTGCAGAAGATAATTACTGGAGTCAGTGAACTAACGTACAGTAGATAATTACTGGAGTCAGTGAACTACCGTGCAGAAGATAATTACTGGAGTCAGTTAACTACCGTGCAGAAGATAATTATTGGAGTCAGTGAACTATCGTGCAGTAGATAATTACTAGAGTCAGTGAACTACCGTGCAGTAGATAGTTACTGGAGTAAGTGAACTACCGTGCAGTAGATAGTTACTGGAGTCAGTGAACTATCGTGCAGTAGCTAATTACTGGAGTCAGTGAACTACCGTGCAGTAGATAGTTACTGGAGTCAGTGAACTATCGTGCAGTAGATAATTACTGGAGTCAGTGAACTATCGTGCAGTAGCTAATTACTGGAGTCAGTGAACTACCGTGCAGTAGATAGTTACTGGAGTCAGTGAACTATCGTGCAGTAGATAATTACTGGAGTCAGTGAGCTATCGTGCAGTAGATAATTACTGGAGTCAGTGAACTATCATGCAGTAGATAATTACTGGAGTCAGTGAGCTATCGTGCAGTAGATAATTACTGGAGTCAGTGAACTATCGTGCAGTAGATAATTACTGGAGTCAGTGAACTACCGTGCAGTAGATAGTTTACTGGAGTCAGTGAACTATCGTGCAGTAGATAATTACTGGAGTCAGTGAACTATCGTGCAGTAGATAATCACTGGAGTCAGTGAACTACCGTGCAGTAGATAATTACTGGAGTAAGTGAACTATCGTGCAGTAGATAATTACTGGAGTCAGTGAACTACCGTGCAGTAGATAGTTACTGGAGTCAGTGAACTATCGTGCAGTAGATAATTACTGGAGTCAGTGAGCTATCGTGCAGTAGATAATTACTGGAGTCAGTGAACTACCGTGCAGAAGATAATTACTGGAGTCAGTGAACTATCGTGCAGTAGATAATTACTGGAGTAAGTGAACTACCGTGCAGTAGATAGTTACTGGAGTCAGTGAACTATCGTGCAGTAGCTAATTACTGGAGTCAGTGAACTACCGTACAGTAGATAGTTACTGGAGTCAGTGAACTATCGTGCAGTAGATAATTACTGGAGTCAGTGAACTACCGTGCAGTAGATAGTTACTGGAGTCAGTGAACTATCGTGCAGTAGATAATTACTGGAGTCAGTGAACTACCGTGCAGTAGATAGTTACTGGAGTCAGTGAACTATCGTGCAGTAGATAATTACTAAAGTACTCTTAATAGTGTGTCGTTTTACAGCTTACAATACTAAACCCTCGTACGTTCTGCAAACACGTACAAGCACAACCGTCACCAATCAGCTGCAATACAGCGAACATACATATATATATACTGAGACAAGTGCGAGCGATCGAACTTTGAACTCGACACACTATTAAGACTGAATTAACATTAGTTGACAGCAGACAAAAAGCAAAGCTGGACAGCATTATGGCCCAGTTTATTACAAATGATGTGTTGTGTGTCTGTTAGGTAGATCAGCAGCTGCTGACTGACCTTCAGTCAGCCAGCACCGCACCGTATACAGTCCCTGACGTGCTGAGCTAGGCTACCCATAAATACAGATGTGAACACGTGAAGGATGATGGTAAAGGGGGACCCTATGTTTTGAAACTTCCGAAACTGCAGAAATCATGCCATATGCAGAAGAAGAATGTTCATGTAAAGAACTTTGGTCCATTGACAGTCATCGACTTTCTCAGAAGCGGCTAATAATATGAAGTTAGGAAATGTATGCAGATCGCGACAATTCGGCAACTTTAATTCTGCTGTTTAAATACTTCACAAACAGGAAGTTCCAGAAAAATATTTATAAAATACACAAATTTTTTTTTCGTTTAAAACGTTTGTTTGAAACTCTTTCTGCTCCAGTATTGCATTCAGTGATTTGCGTTTGAAAACGCTGCATAAAATCGGAGTGCATGTAAGGTTGATAGCAACCTACACTGCAACTTAGTACATGTAAGGTTGATAGCAACCTACACTGCAACTTAGTTCATTTAAGGTTGATAGCAACCTACACTGCAACTTAGTTCATGTAAGGTTGATAGCAACCTACACTGCAACTTAGTACATGTAAGGTTGATAGCAACCTACACTGCAACTTAATGCATGTAAGGTTGATAGCAACCTACACTGCAACTTAGTACATGTAAGGTTGATAGCAACCTACACTGCAACTTAGTTCATTTAAGGTTGATAGCAACATACACTGCAACTTAGTACATTTAAGGTTGATAGCAACCTACACTGCAACTTAGCACATGTAAGGTTGATAGCAACCTACACTGCAACTTAGTACATGTAAGGTTGATAGCAACCTACACTGCAACTTAGTTCATGTAAGGTTGATAGCAAACTACACTGCAACTTAGTTCATGTAAGGTTGATAGCAACCTACACTGCAACTTACTACATGTAAGGTTGATAGCAACCTACACTGCAACTTAGTGCATGTAAGGTTGATAGCAACCTACACTGCAACTTAGTTCATGTAAGGTTGATAGCAACCTACACTGCAACTTAGTTCATATAAGGTTGATAGCAACCTACACTGCAACTTAGTACATGTAAGGTTGATAGCAACCTACACTGCAACTTAGTTCATTTAAGGTTGATAGCAACCTACACTGCAACTTAGTACATGTAAGGTTGATAGCAACCTACACTGCAACTTAGTTCATGTAAGGTTGATAGCAACCTACACTGCAACTTAGTACATGTAAGGTTGATAGCAACCTACACTGCAACTTAGTGCATGTAAGGTTGATAGCAACCTACAATGCAACTTAATGCATGTAAGGTTGATAGCAACCTACACTGCAACTTAGTTCATGTAAGGTTGATAGCAACCTACACTGCAACTTAGTACATGTAAGGTTGATAGCAACCTACACTGCAACTTAGTGCATGTAAGGTTGATAGCAACCTACAATGCAACTTAATGCATGTAAGGTTGATAGCAACCTACAATGCAACTTAGCCACAGACTGCAGCAAAGTTTCTCAATATCAAATAAATTCCTTTAAAATTCACACAACAGTTACGGACATGTTACGTGCGGACACGTGGGGGGGGGGGGGGGGGGGGGGGGTGGCGGATTAATTAGTGAATTTTTTAAAATTTGTCGTTGGCGTGCGGCGCAGAATGTAACGAGAATTGAGCTATGAATATCACAGAGCATTGATATTCTGTTTTATTAATCCGTGTGTGAATGTATCAGTGTTACCAACAACGTCTGGCTGAAATGCAGGTGTTCGAAGGGTTGAGAATTCGGTAAATGAAATTGAATCTGAATTAGTAACAATCCTACGAACTGTAGTGTTCACAGTGGCTGTCGGTCCCCATCTATATATATCACACAATTAGTAGCACTCCTACGAACTGTAGTGTTCACAGTGGCTGTCGGTCCCCATCTATATATATCACACAATTAGTAGCACTCCTACGAACTGTAGTGTTCACAGTGGCTGTCGGTCCCCATCTATATATCACACACAATTAGTAGCAATCCTACGAACTGTAGTGTTCACAGTGGCTGTCGGTCCCCATCTATATATCACACACAATTAGTAACAATCCTACGAACTGTAGTGTTCACAGTGGCTGTCGGTCCCCATCTATATATCACACAATTAGTAACAATCCTACGAACTGTAGTGTTCACAGTGGCTGTCGGTCCCCATCTATATATATCACACAATTAGTAACAATCCTACGAACTGTAGTGTTCACAGTGGCTGTCGGTCCCCATCTATATATATCACACAATTAGTAACAATCCTACGAACTGTAGTGTTCACAGTGGCTGTCGGTCCCCATCTATATATATCACACAATTAGTAACAATCCTACGAACTGTAGTGTTCACAGTGGCTGTCGGTCCATATCTATATATTACACAATTAGTAACAATCCTACGAACTGTAGTGTTCACAGTGGCTGTCGGTCCCCATCTATATATATCACACAATTAGTAGCACTCCTACGAACTGTAGTGTTCACAGTGGCTGTCGGTCCCCATCTATATATATCACACAATTAGTAGCACTCCTACGAACTGTAGTGTTCACAGTGGCTGTCGGTCCCCATCTATATATATCACACAATTAGTAGCACTCCTACGAACTGTAGTGTTCACAGTGGCTGTCTGTCCCCATCTATATATCACACACAATTAGTAACAATCCTACGAACTGTAGTGTTCACAGTGGCTGTCGGTCCCCATCTATATATCACACACAATTAGTAACAATCCTACGAACTGTAGTGTTCACAGTGGCTGTCGGTCCCCATCTATATATCACACAATTAGTAACAATCCTACGAACTGTAGTGTTCACAGTGGCTGTCGGTCCCCATCTATATATATCACACAATTAGTAACAATCCTACGAACTGTAGTGTTCACAGTGGCTGTCGGTCCCCATCTATATATATCACACAATTAGTAACAATCCTACGAACTGTAGTGTTCACAGTGGCTGTCGGTCCCCATCTATATATATCACACAATTAGTAACAATCCTACGAACTGTAGTGTTCACAGTGGCTGTCGGTCCATATCTATATATTACACAATTAGTAACAATCCTACGAACTGTAGTGTTCACAGTGGCTGTCGGTCCCCATCTATATATATCACACAATTAGTAACAATCCTACGAACTGTAGTGTTCACAGTGGCTGTCGGTCCCCATCTATATATCACACACAATTAGTAACAATCCTACGAACTGTAGTGTTCACAGTGGCTGTCGGTCCCCATCTATATATCACACACAATTAGTAACAATCCTACGAACTGTAGTGTTCACAGTGGCTGTCGGTCCCCATCTATATATCACACAATTAGTAACAATCCTACGAACTGTAGTGTTCACAGTGGCTGTCGGTCCCCATCTATATATATCACACAATTAGTAACAATCCTACGAACTGTAGTGTTCACAGTGGCTGTCGGTCCCCATCTATATATATCACACAATTAGTAACAATCCTACGAACTGTAGTGTTCACAGTGGCTGTCGGTCCCCATCTATATATATCACACAATTAGTAACAATCCTACGAACTGTAGTGTTCACAGTGGCTGTCGGTCCATATCTATATATTACACAATTAGTAACAATCCTACGAACTGTAGTGTTCACAGTGGCTGTCGGTCCCCATCTATATATATCACACAATTAGTAACAATCCTACGAACTGTAGTGTTCACAGTGGCTGTCGGTCCCCATCTATATATATCACACAATTAGTAACAATCCTACGAACTGTAGTGTTCACAGTGGCTGTCGGTCCCCATCTATATATATCACACAATTAGTAACAATCCTACGAACTGTAGTGTTCACAGTGGCTGTCGGTCCCCATCTATATATATCACACAATTAGTAACAATCCTACGAACTGTAGTGTTCACAGTGGCTGTCGGTCCCCATCTATATATATCACACAATTAGTAACAATCCTACGAACTGTAGTGTTCACAGTGGCTGTCGGTCCCCATCTATATATATCACACAATTAGTAACAATCCTACGAACTGTAGTGTTCACAGTGGCTGTCGGTCCCCATCTATATATCACACACATTCACATTTTGTGCAGCTACGTGTGTGCGTCTGCCTTTGCCCTCACAGTCACAAGCACACACACAGTAGCTCAGCAGTTTCGGGACAGTCACCACGTGTTCTGTGTCAACTGTAACACAAACACCGGTAACGATGTTTCGGTCGCCATTGCAGGGCCGTATCTTGCCGACAATAATTATCAAGCCACACCTTAAGAAGATCTGTGCTCTTCTGGCATGTTACCACCGTATACTGGTAGTTGGTTAGCGACGTTTCGGGATAACTTATGTGTCCCATCTTCAAGAATCAGGCAGTCTTGAACTATTTGGCCCTTGAAGATGGGACCTATAGGTTGTCCCGAAACGTCGGTAAGGTATTACCATTCTACTCTGCCTAAAATACCAGAAGAGCACAGATCTCGTTTACATCGCGCCGGAAGACTGAAATCGAGCAGAGGTTAAGAAGTTGTAAAGTTTATGGGGTTAATATTCAATGATCTTGTGGTGTCATTGTGTCCTTATGGGGCCGTGAAATGTATAAACGTTTTGACCGATAGTTTATCTGTGAAAATGATAGCTCGAAACGGGAATTGGGGAACTCTGTCGTCGAAATTCCAAAGGAATTATTTCTATTGCAGTTATATAGGATTTCTCACATTTCAATTAATTTCTAAGATCCTCAAATGCAATAGAACTTACAAATTCCTTAACTCTGCTCCCTCCAAACCCTTCAGTTGCATAACAAAAACTCAACAGACGCCATTTGTGAACACCGACGCTGCACTGCTGCACTTTACCACGGTTTGTTTCTCAGTTACACGTCTCGAGTCCTTGAACACTCTCCGGTATGGACAGTCAGCACGGCAACTGTCAGCAGGCAAACAGTAACAACAGCAACAACAGCCAACACCGCAGTGTCGCCATGTAACGGCGATCCAGCAATGCCTCTTGGGAGGAAAATTCCGAATACCAGTAAAGGCGGACGTGCTACTGACAGTACGACAATGGTCACTAACTAACTAACTAACTAACTAACTAACTAAACAACTAACTAACTAACTCCATGAAGCAGAGCTAGCAGGTCGTCAGCTAGACAAGAAATTCCCCGCATTTTATGGAACCCGAAGGTTCATTACCGCACTCACAACAGCCCGCCACCTGTCCCTATCCTGAGCCATATCAATCCAATCCATGCCCCCCATCCCACTACTTGAAGATCCATTTCAATATTATCCTCCCATCTACGCCTGGGTCTTCCAAGTTGTCTCCTTCCCTCAGGTCTCCCCACCAAAATCCTGTATGCACCTCTCCCCTCACCCATACGTGCTAAATGCCCCGCCCACCTCATTCTTCTTGATTTGATCACCCGAATAATATTTGGTGATCAGTACAGATCATCAAGGTCACTGCCGATGTAAATATTGTATTGCAGACTTGAACGTGTGACTGAGGCAAACACTGACAATGACGTAAAGTAACTTTACCGCACAACACGAACACAGTGAAAGGAATGACGTCATGACTCAGTTTTTGGCAAAAAAAATTCCTGTTGCAAATTTTCCTCGTTACACGATATTAAAACCAAACTGCTCTGCACACATGTCCGTACGAAGGTGTGTCCAGAAGTTCCCGGAATCACAGCCAGTGCGAGAAAGACAGGCAGCACAGCCTTCTGCCTACAGTTGCCGTTGTACTGCATGTTCTCAGTCAGTCTAGTCAGTTTTGGAGCCAAAGCTTCAGCGTTGTTTTACAGCTTGCCAATCGTTTCGGTCGCACTATGGCCCTGGGGTCGACTCAGCCTCTAACAGAAATGAGTACCAGGAATATTTCCTGGGGGATAAAGGCGGCTGGTACGTACAGCTGACAACCTTACCACCTTCAAGAGCCGATTGTCTAGAAATCTGTGAGCCTCAACCTCCTGGAACCCTAAGGGCCTGTCCAGGCCTGTAATGGGATTGCTGTACCTTTACCTTTACCTTTACCTTTACCTTTACCTTTACCTTTACCTTTACCAGTCTGCAAGAACAATAGTTTGTTTATTGTTGAACTTCACAAAATGTCTTTGGCCGACTTTGACAAGAGACGAAATAATTTAGCTAAACAACAGTGTGCCTTACAACGTGGAGACACGAACACAGGACCTTAGTGACAAATGACGTCACAACAGTTGATACGTATTGTGTGAACAGTGATACAGAATTATTAGAAAAACAGCAAGTTACTTTCTTGTATTCCGATTGGCCCTTGGTCTTGCTCAGTGTCACACCGTGACTAAGACTGTTCACAGTGATTACTTCACATGAAGAACTACTTTACGGTTCTTGAATACGCTGTGAGTGTGAAAGTGCAGTGACTCACTTTGTGCAGTGACTCACTTTGTGCAGTGACTCACTTTGTGCAGTGACTCACTTTGTGCAGTGACTCACTTTGTGCAGTGACTCACTGTGCAGTGACTCACTTTGTGCAGTGACTCACTTTGTACAGTGACTCACTTTGTGCAGTGACTCACTTTGTGCAGTGACTCACTTTGTGCAGTGACTCACTTTGTGCAGTGACTCACTTTGTGCAGTGACTCACTTTGTGCAGGACGGACAGTTTCTTGTACAATTAGTTTATTGGGCACAGAAAACTTTTGAACCCGAAATTCTTTTTCACAACGCACGTTAAAACGCTTTTTCATGAAGCTGAAAAACTAAACCGTAATAAGTAACGATAATAGTATATAAACTTTAAATAATGACCCTGTATCAGCATATCACTCTATCAGCATATCACTGTATCAGCATATCACTGTATCAGCATATCACTGTATCAGCATATCACTGTATCAGCATATCACTGTATCAGCATATCACTGTATCAGCATATCACTGTATCAGCATATCACTGTATCAGCATATCACTCTATCAGCATATCACTCTATCAGCATATCACTCTATCAGCATATCACTGTATCAGCATATCACTGTATCAGCATATCACTGTATCAGCATATCACTGTATCAGCATATCACTGTATCAGCATATCACTGTATCAGCATATCACTGTATCAGCATATCACTGTATCAGCATATCACTCTATCAGCATATCACTGTATCAGCATATCACTCTATCAGCATATCACTGTATCAGCATATCACTGTATCAGCATATCACTGTATCAGCATATCACTCTATCAGCATATCACTGTATCAGCATATCACTGTATCAGCATATCACTGTATCAGCATATCACTGTATCAGCATATCACTGTATCAGCATATCACTGTATCAGCATATCACTGTATCAGCATATCACTGTATCAGCATATCACTGTATCAGCATATCACTGTATCAGCATATCACTGTATCAGCATATCACTGTATCAGCATATCACTGTATCAGCATATCACTGTATCAGCATATCACTGTATCAGCATATCACTGTATAAGCATATCACTCTATCAGCATATCACTGTATCAGCATATCACTGTATCAGCATATCACTGTATCAGCATATCACTGTATCAGCATATCACTGTATCAGCATATCACTGTATCAGCATATCACTGTATCAGCATATCACTGTATCAGCATATCACTGTATCAGCATATCACTCTATCAGCATATCACTGTATCAGCATATCACTGTATCAGCATATCACTGTATCAGCATATCACTGTATCAGCATATCACTCTATCAGCATATCACTGTATCAGCATATCACTCTATCAGCATATCACTGTATCAGCATATCACTCTATCAGCATATCGCTGTATCAGCATATCACTCTATCAGCATATCACTGTATCAGCATATCACTCTATCAGCATATCACTGTATCAGCATATCACTCTATCAGCATATCACTGTATCAGCATATCACTGTATCAGCATATCACTGTATCAGCATATCACTCTATCAGCATATCACTGTATCAGCATATCACTCTATCAGCATATCACTGTATCAGCATATCACTCTATCAGCATATCACTGTATCAGCATATCACTCTATCAGCATATCGCTGTATCAGCATATCACTGTATCAGCATATCACTGTATCAGCATATCACTGTATCAGCATATCACTGTATCAGCATATCACTGTATCAGCATATCACTGTATCAGCATATCACTACATCTGCAGACAACAATTTCATATACAAGTAACACACAATTTCAGTAAAGTGTGCAGTAATAGCACTCAATTGTCCTGCTTGTGTTCTGTAACGAAACTATTTTCCCGCACCCTATTTCCATTTTTAGGAACACCAACTGGGAAACGGGCATACATTGCAGGAGCGGGCTGTTGTTGATAGGGCACTGAACGTGATAATCCCACGAAATGCAGAACATTTCTGTGAAGCACAGGCAGTCAGCTGCACGTGTGGCAGTTACATTCAGTCAGACACAAAAAATCACAGCACATTGGACAAGCCAAGGGGAGCGGGGGGTTTGGGAAAGCAGAGATGGCAGAGTAAGGGGAGATCCTGTCACGTGATCTCGGGGTTGCACCGGAAAGAAATTAATGTTTCTGTACGATCTTTCCGCAGTCTCTCCCTCCTCCAGCCACCCGAAGCCTTCTCTTTATTTCCTGCTTCAGAACTGAATTTAATGCAGCACGAACATTGCTCTGGTCGTGAGGCGTCGAAAACAACTGCAAAACGAAATGCGGAGTTTAAGGGAGCAATGTAGTCTTGTTGCTAGGACACATTAACTTCATTAAAGGGCTCAGGGGGATTTTACAGGAAATGGCTCTAATTAACTGTCTGACGTATGCAGAAAATAACTAAATTATATTTAAAGATTCAGTCCGTACCGAGCAGTAAACACACTCCGTCTCAGTTATACAAACCAGTCAGTTAATGCTGTACAGTGAAATAATCGCTGTTTGTTCTGAGATCCACACAAAACACATAAATACAGTCCGTACCGCGCAGTAAACACACTCCGTCTCAGTTATACAAACCAGTCAGTTAATGCTGTACAGTGAAATAATCGCTGTTTGTTCTGAGATCCACACAAAACACATAAATACAGTCCGTACCGCGCAGTAAACACACTCCGTCTCAGTTATACAAACCAGTCAGTTAATGTTGTACAGTGAAATAATCGCTGTTTGTTCTGAGATCCACACAAAACACATAAATTCAGTCCGTACCGCGCAGTAAACACACTCCGTCTCAGTTATACAAACCAGTCAGTTAATGTTGTACAGTGAAATAATCGCTGTTTGTTCTGAGATCCACACAAAACACATAAATACACTGTGTGGGCAGAACGTAGAATTGTTGAATGTTAAACTGGTGGTACATATAGTAACCACTGGACTTTAGGTGTGTACATATAAAGACTCAGTCCGTACCGCGCAGTAAACACACTCCGTCTCAGTTATACAAACCAGTCAGTTAATGCTGTACAGTGAAATAATCGCTGTTTGTTCTGAGATCCACACAAAACACATAAATACAGTCCGTACCGCGCAGTAAACACACTCCGTCTCAGTTATACAAACCACTCAGTTAATGTTGTACAGTGAAATAATCGCTGTTTGTTCTGAGATCCACACAAAACCCATAAATACAGTCCGTACCGCGCAGTAAACACACTCCGTCTCAGTTATACAAACCACTCAGTTAATGTTGTACAGTGAAATAATCGCTGTTTGTTCTGAGATCCACACAAAACACATAAAATACAGTCCGTACCGCGCAGTAAACACACTCCGTCTCAGTTATACAAACCAGTCAGTTAATGCTGTACAGTGAAATAATCGCTGTTTGTTCTGAGATCCACACAAAACACATAAATACAGTCCGTACCGCGCAGTAAACACACTCCGTCTCAGTTATACAAACCACTCAGTTAATGTTGTACAGTGAAATAATCGCTGTTTGTTCTGAGATCCACACAAAACACATAAATACTGTCCGTACCGCGCAGTAAACAACTCAGTCTCAGTTATACATAACCACATCAGTTAATGTTGTACAGTGAAATAATCGCTGTTTGTTCTGAGATCCACACAAAACACATTATAATACAGTCCGTACCGCGCAGTAAACACACTCCGTCTCAGTTATACAAACCATCAGTTAATGTGTACAGTTAAATAATCGCTGTTTGTTCTGAGACCACAAAAACCATAAATACAGTCCGTACCGCGCAGTAAACACCTCCGTCTCAGTTATACAACGCGTTATGCTGTACAGTGAAATAATCGCTGTTTGTTCTGATCCACACAAAACACATAAATACAGTCCGTACCGCGCAGTAAACACACTCCGTCTCAGTTATACAAACCAGTCAGTTAATGTTGTACAGTGAAATAATCGCTGTTTGTTCTGAGATCCACACAAAACACATAAATACAGTTCCGTACGCAGCAGTATAAACACTTCCGTCTCATTTATACAAACCATCAGTTAATGTTGTACAGTGAAATAATCGTGTTTGTTCTGAATCCACACAAACCATAAATAACAGTCCGTACCGCGCAGTAAACACACTCCGTCTCAGTTATACAAACCAGTCAGTTAATGTTGTACAGTGAAATAATCGCTGTTTGTTCTGAGATCCACACAAAACACATAATACAGTCCGTACCGCGCAGTAAACCACTCCGTCTCAGTTATACAAACCAGTCAGTTAATGTGTACAGTGAAATAATCGCTGTTTGTTCTGAGATCCACACAAAACACATAAATACAGTCCGTACCGCGCAGTAAACACACTCCGTCTCAGTTATACAAACCAGTCAGTTAATGTTGTACAGTGAAATAATCGCTGTTTGTTCTGAGATCCACACAAAACCACATAAATACAGTCCGTACCGCGCAGTAAACACACTCCGTCTCAGTTATACAAACCATCAGTTAATGTTGTACAGTGAAATAATCGCTGTTTGTTCTGAGATCCACACAAAACCATAAATACAGTCCGTACCGCGCAGTAAACACACTCCGTCTCAGTTATACAAACCAGTCAGTTAATGTTGTACAGTGAAATAATCGCTGTTTGTTCTGAGATCCACACAAAACACATAAATACAGTCCGTACCGCGCAGTAAACACACTCCGTCTCAGTTATACAAACCAGTCAGTTAATGTTGTACAGTGAAATAATCGCTGTTTGTTCTGAGATCCACACAAAACACATAAATACAGTCCGTACCGCGCAGTAAACACACTCCGTCTCAGTTATACAAACCAGTCAGTTAATGTTGTACAGTGAAATAATCGCTGTTTGTTCTGAGATCCACACAAAACACATAAATACAGTCCGTACCGCGCAGTAAACACACTCCGTCTCAGTTATACAAACCAGTCAGTTAATGTTGTACAGTGAAATAATCGCTGTTTGTTCTGAGATCCACACAAAACACATAAATACAGTCCGTACCGCGCAGTAAACACACTCCGTCTCAGTTATACAAACCAGTCAGTTAATGTTGTACAGTGAAATAATCGCTGTTTGTTCTGAGATCACACACAAAACACATAAATACAGTCCGTACCGCGCAGTAAACACACTCCGTCTCAGTTATACAAACCAGTCAGTTAATGTTGTACAGTGAAATAATCGCTGTTTGTTCTGAGATCCACACAAAACACATAAATACAGTCCGTACCGCGCAGTAAACACACTCCGTCTCAGTTATACAAACCAGTCAGTTAATGCTGTACAGTGAAATAATCGCTGTTTGTTCTGAGATCCACACAAAACACATAAATACAGTCCGTACCGCGCAGTAAACACACTCCGTCTCAGTTATACAAACCAGTCAGTTAATGTTGTACAGTGAAATAATCGCTGTTTGTTCTGAGATCCACACAAAACACATAAATACAGTCCGTACCGCGCAGTAAAACACACTCCATCTCAGTTATACAAACCAGTCAGTTAATGTTGTACAGTGAAATAATCGCTGTTTGTTCTGAGATCCACACAAAACACATAAATACAGTCCGTACCGCGCAGTAAACACACTCCGTCTCAGTTATACAAACCAGTCAGTTAATGCTGTACATTGAAATAATCGCTGTTTGTTCTGAGATCCACACAAAAACACATAAATACAGTCCGTACCGCGCAGTAAACACACTCCGTCTCAGTTATACAAACCAGTCAGTTAATGTTGTACAGTGAAATAATCGCTGTTTGTTCTTAGATCCACACAAAACACATAAATACAGTCCGTACCGCGCAGTAAACACACTACGTCTCAGTTATACAAACCAGTCAGTTAATGCTGTACAGTGAAATAATCGCTGTTTGTTCTGAGATCCACACAAAACACATAAATACACTGTGTGGGCAGAACGTAGAATTTGTGAATGTTAAACATGGTGGTACATATAGTAACCACTGGACTTTGGATAAATGAGGAACCACATTTATTTGGTGACTCAGAAAAGCAGTAGAATGCAACTTTGTCAGCAGTGCCAGACAAAGTGACAGAAGGTGAATTGCTTCTCCGGGTCCAGCCTTTAAAAATTAAGAGTTTCCAAAATTTTCTGCAGACATGGCAGTTGCAGTTATTAGGGTTAGTTAATCCCGGGGGGTGGGGTTTCTGGGTACATTGCCCTATACACTGCTACATATATATAAATGCCCCCCTAAAACACAAATTCCATTTATCCTGCAAATAGCTACTACAAAGTTTGCCGAAATTTCGAGTAATATTCACTGCCATAACTTTGCCTAATCACGGAAGCCCAAGCATTAGAATAACTGTTTGTAGTTAGACAAATACTCTTCACGTGAGACCGTCTCCTTGCGCCTGATAAAGTGACAACGTGTAGTTTCTCGGACCGTTCTACTTTCTGTATTCGATGTTACAGATGTCCATTAAAATTAGTCCGACGGTCGGATTTTCAGCTGAAACGATACACAAAAGAGCCGAGTGTGTATGTGGCTACAAGTGGACCATCCTTGTAACTATGCACAATAAAGCCCAGTGTGTATGTGGCTACAAGTGGACCATCCTTGTAACTATGCACAATAAAGCCCAGTGTGTATGTGGCTACAAGTGGACCATCCTTGTAACTATGCACAATAAAGCCCAGTGTGTATGTGACTACAAGTGGACCATCCTTGTAACTATGCACAATAAAGCCCAGTGTGTACGTGACTACAAGTGGACCATCCTTGTAACTATGCACAATAAAGCCCAGTGTGTATGTGGCTACAAGTGGACCATCCTTGTAACTATGCACAATAAAGCCCAGTGTGTATGTGACTACAAGTGGACCATCCTTGTAACTATGCACAATAAAGCCCAGTGTGTATGTGGCTACAAGTGGACCATTCTTGTAACTATGCACAATAAAGCCCAGTGTGTATGTGGCTACAAGTGGACCATCCTTGTAACTATGCACAATAAAGCCCAGTGTGTATGTGGCTACAAGTGGACCATCCTTGTAACTATGCACAATAAAGCCCAGTGTGTACGTGGCTACAAGTGGACCATCCTTGTAACTATGCACAATAAAGCCCAGTGTGTACGTGACTACAAGTGGACCATCCTTGTAACTATGCACAATAAAGCCCGGTGTGTACGTGACTACAAGTGGACCATCCTTGTAACTATGCACAATAAAGCCCAGTGTGTACGTGACTACAAGTGGACCATCCTTGTAACTATGAACAATAAAGCCCGGTGTGTACGTGACTACAAGTGGACCATCCTTGTAACTATGCACAATAAAGCCCAGTGTGTACGTGACTACAAGTGGACCATCCTTGTAACTATGCACAATAAAGCCCAGTGTGTACGTGACTACAAGTGGACCATCCTTGTAACTATGCACAATAAAGTCCAGTGTTTATGTGGCTACAAGTGGACCATCCTTGTAACTATGCACAATAAAGCCCGGTGTGTATGTGGCTACAAGTGGACCATCCTTGTAACTATGCACAATAAAGCCCAGTGTTTATGTGGCTACAAGTGGACCATCCTTGTAACTATGCACAATAAAGCCCAGTGTGTATGTGGCTACAAGTGGACCAACCTTGTAACTATGCAAAATAAAGCCCAGTGTGTATGTGGCTACAAGTGGACCATCCTTGTAACTATGCACAATAAAGCCCAGTGTGTGTGTGGCTACAAGTGGACCATCCTTGTAACTTTGCACAATAAAGCCCAGTGTTTATGTGGCTACAAGTGGACCATCCTTGTAACTATGCACAATAAAGCCCAGTGTGTATGTGGCTACAAGTGGACCCTCCTTGTAACTATGCACAATAAAGCCCAGTGTGTATGTGGCTACAAGTGGACCATCCTTCTAACTATGCACAATAAAGCCCAGTGTGTACGTGGCTACAAGTGGACCATCCTTGTAACTATGCACAATAAAGCCCAGTGTGTGTGTGGCTACAAGTGGAGATCCTTGTAACTATGCACAATAAAGCCCAGTGTGTACGTGGCTACAAGTGGACCATCCTTGTAACTATGCACAATAATGCCCAGTGTGTACGTGGCTACAAGTGGACCCTCCTTGTAACTATGCACAATAAAGCCCAGTGTGTATGTGGCTACAAGTGGACCATTCTTGTAACTATGCACAATAAAGCCCAGTGTGTTTGTGGCTACAAGTGGACCATCCTTGTAACTATGCACAATAAAGCCCGATGTTTATGTGGCTACAAGTGGACCCTCCTTGTAACTATGCACAATAAAGCCCAGTGTGTACGTGGCTACAAGTGGACCCTCCTTGTAACTATGCACAATAAAGCCCAGTGTGTATGTGGCTACAAGTGGACCATTCTTGTAACTATGCACAATAAAGCCCAGTGTGTTTGTGGCTACAAGTGGACCATCCTTGTAACTATGCACAATAAAGCCCAGTGTGTACGTGGCTACAAGTGGACCCTCCTTGTAACTATGCACAATAAAGCCCAGTGTGTACGTGGCTACAAGTGGACCATCCTTGTAACTATGCACAATAAAGCCCAGTGTGTATGTTGCTACAAGTGGACCCTCCTTGTAACCATGCACAATAAAGCCCAGTGTGTATGTGGCTACAAGTGGACCATTCTTGTAACTATGCACAATAAAGCCCAGTGTGTTTGTGGCTACAAGTGGACCATCCTTGTAACTATGCACAATAAAGCCCAGTGTGTACGTGGCTACAAGTGGACCCTCCTTGTAACTATGCACAATAAAGCCCAGTGTGTACGTGGCTACAAGTGGACCATCCTTGTAACTATGCACAATAAAGCCCAGTGTGTATGTTGCTACAAGTGGACCCTCCTTGTAACTATGCACAATAAAGCCCAGTGTGTATGTGGCTACAAGTGGACCCTCCTTGTAACTATGCACAATAAAGCCCAGTGTGTATGTGGCTACAAGTGGACCATCCTTGTAACTGTGCACAATAAATTCCAGTGTGTATGTGGCTACAAGTGGACCATCCTTGTAACTATGCACAATAAAGCCCAGTGTGTATGTGGCTACAAGTGGACCATCCTTGTAACTATGCACAATAAAGCCCAGTGTGTATGTGGCTACAAGTGGACCATCCTTGTAACTATGCACAATAAAGCCCAGTGTGTATGTGGCTACAAGTGGACCATCCTTGTAACTATGCACAATAAAGCCCGGTGTGTACGTGGCTACAAGTGGACCCTGCTTGTACCCCAGACACATCTCCACATGTTCCACTGTAACTCCGTAAGCAATACGCTCACATCTGTTCCCATCTAACGTGGGCCTAGACAGCTAATTCCTTGTATTGTAATACACTGCAGTAGATGTAATGAGCTGCCGATCGTAGTGGCCGCGCGGTCTAAGGCGTGGGTCTGCGGCCGCTCGCTTGCTGGGATCGTGGGTTCGAATCCCACCGGGGGCATGGATGTTTGTGTTGTGTTTGTTGTAAAGACGGTAGCATGGAACGTAAAGTGACATGAAGGACGAAAGGATTTAAACAGTACAAAAATGGATCAAAGGGGAAAAATCCCGGACAGGCAAAAATAAATTTCCCACCGGGGGCATGGATGTCTGTCTGTTGTGAATGTTGTGTGTTGTCAGGTAGAGGTCTCTGCGACGGGCTGATCACTCGTCCAGAGGAGTCCTACTGACTGTGGTGTGTCTGAGTGTGATCGTGAAGCCTCAATAATGAGGCGGCCTAGGCCCCCTTGGGGCTGTTGCAACATGTGAAAAAGAAGGTACAGATGTCTCTATCTAGGTCATTAAGGTGTATGGTCGAAAGTAGATGTACAGCTCCACTCATTCGTGATCTCTATACTAGATAGTGGTGAGTGATCAGATACAAGTTCCAGTCGCTTTAACACCGGCGAAGTAGTCCCATATAATCATTGGATATGAGTCCTAGTGCGCTAGGAAGATTGTCGCCAAATTTTAGAAAAGAGAAATTCTCTAGCTGCTGCACGGAATAGAACTAACAGATCGTCGATCCTGTAGCTTGGTCACTACAGTGACCGAGCTATCCCTGCTGCACAGACACAGCAGCACAGCCACCTGCATCTGTAGCTCGGTCACTATAGGGCCCAGAAACTTAAGTGAAGCTTCATTCGGTCGGACGATGATCACTTGACGGACGCGTCATCTGCTGACAGAGGAAGAGAACATCACTTACAGCTAATGACGTATAAAATCGATTCTCATGCACTATCGACAGCGGAAAGTGGATCGACTGAAAGGGAAGGACACGATATGTCGATAACTTCAGAAGAGTCACGTTCGTATACAAATATACACTGGTGGTGTGCTGCTTGGTTATGACAGGAACTGTACTGTTGAGGTCGTTGTTTGCTTGTACTTTATGGTCATGTCTGTCCGTCTGTCACATGACTGAACCTGAGGAACACTTAGCATATTTTGAGAGATTTTTGTCTAAATATCAGAATATTAAGCCTATTCCAAATTTTTTTTCTAATTTTCTGAAATCGGTAATAAAAACAAAGGTGACGAGCGAAATTCTGAGATGGAAATTGCAACGCGCCGTTTTCTTAGTTAAATATGTGACCACTGAGGGCCTATTAACTATAGCAACAGCAGTAAACACCGGTACAGGCGGCACTCAGAATAACACCAGTAAAGCCTTACTTTGTTCAGCTGTAGACACTCAAACACAGAGGTGTAACACCGCGTTACGGGCTGCATGTTTCATGGTGTGCAATGAGACCGAAATATCTTTACATATGGTCTTTATAGAATCATGAGATAAGGATTGGCCTGGCTAATACCATTTCCCCCAAAACCCGCTAGTCAATATCATATGGCAACATTTAGGCTGGCGGGAGAGGGAGGACACACTGTTAGCCACGCCCGCCCGGATCTCAAGTGTCTATGAACACCTGCACTATATCTGTATTAGTTATGTAGGTACTTTGAAGGACAAATTTCAACTGACGGTGTGTGTCTTACATTTCGATATGTGCGATGATTATGGGCAGAAAACTGGGAACTGGTACAGTGTTTGCTGGATACAGCGAGGAGAGCAAGAAGGTATTACAGTGAGGACGGTCTGCAGAGCAAGCAGGAACTTCTGTAAACAGAGGAAGGATCTTAACATGTCGCCGGAAAAATTATGTCAGTCTAGAAACTGGTGAGGTCAAGACAAAGGCTCTGAGAAGCCTCGAGCTCCACTTGCCTTCCAAAAGATCCATTTTAAGTGATTAAACATTTCGCACCGCAAAATCCATTCTCAATCCAAAGAGGCCACATGTGTTAAACCTTGATGAAGTTAAGGCATGATTGTCCCTGTCCAAGCCATTAAGGCGTGTGGGGGGATCAGAGTTTTGGCTCCACAAATTTTCAGTCTTTATGGAGGTGATTCACTTCCTGGCACCTGCAGGTGCGTTTCGCATTGAATATGAGGAAGGGTGGGGCTCCAGAGGTGGCCCAGACGTTCTGTGGAAGAGACGTCTTTATAGCTCTGCCGTAAATAGAACCAAACACCGTTCTGGCTAGGCACTATAGTGACTGAGCTAACCCGCCTGTCCGCTTAAAGGAGGATAACTGAAGAATAGAGCTTAATGCACAGTAGGCATGTCTGACCCCTGACCCAATCTGCATCACGTTTTACACTCCTCGCTCAAGACCAGCCACTTGCCAGTGAGCCATGATTGGACGAAGTAACAAAGGTTACCGCTAGATGGACAAGGAGCGCAGCCACAACAAATTGTCTTTGCTTGCTTCAATATTCCGTGACACAAAACAGAAGAGTATCCACCCCCGCAATGTGACGTCATCTCACAGTTTCGCTCCACGATTTCCCCTACACAACGTGACCACAAAAACTGCTATAAAATAAAGAATTGCCTAGTGGCCGTAAACGTGGATGAGAACTGGGTACAAACATATGCGGGGCACGGGGGGGGGGGGGGATATGACAGAATTTAACTTTTGCCACAGCGGACAGTAGACACAACTGAATTTTGTGACATATTGCGGTCTGTGTTAAAGCAATAAATTGTCCTTGTGCCCGCCGTCACATCGCGTATCGCAACTACAATTAAAGTAACTGTCACTTCACAACTAAATGTTCATTACCACATGTTTCGGCAGATTTGGCCACCTTAAGGCAACACAATACATCGGAAGTGAAGGCATAGCTGCACGAATTCTTCACTTCGGCACTAGATGGAGGTCAGTGTCACCTTCACGCTCCGGCTCCTCTACCCCAGTATCTACAGACCCTCTGCAGGTTTTGAAAAAGAGAAAATGTTTCTTATCTGTCCGCTGAATAGAAGGCCTGATCTTCGAGCCAGTAGTGCAAGCACTCTTACCGACTGAGCCATCGTAACTCTACCACGTTTGCTTAAAATATTGTGAAAATAGGAGCCACTTTACACGAAGAGCCATGCGCAAGTAGGGGCCACTTTACACGAAGAGCAATGCGCAAGTAGGAGCCACTTTACACGAAGAGCCATGCGCAAGTAGGGGCCACTTTACACGAAGAGCCATGCGCAAGTAGGGGCCACTTTACACGAAGAGCCATGCGCAAGTAGGAGCCACTTTACACGAAGAGCCATGCGCAAGTAGGGGCCACTTTACACGAAGAGCCATGCGCAAGTAGGGGCCACTTTACACGAAGAGCCATGCGCAAGTAGGGGCCACTTTACACGAAGAGCCATGCGCAAGTAGGGGCCACTTTACACGAAGAGCCATGCGCAAGTAGGGGCCACTTTACACGAAGAGCCATGCGCAAGTAGGGGCCACTTTACACGAAGAGCCATGCGCAAGTAGGGGCCACTTTACACGAAGAGCCATGCGCAAGTAGGAGCCACTTTACACGAAGAGCCATGCGCAAGTAGGGGCCACTTTACACGAAGAGCCATGCGCAAGTAGGGGCCACTTTACACGAAGAGCCATGCGCAAGTAGGGGCCACTTTACACGAAGAGCCATGCGCAAGTAGGGGCCACTTTACACGAAGAGCCATGCGCAAGTAGGGGCCACTTTACACGAAGAGCCACGCGCAAGTAGGGGCCACTTTACACGAAGAGCCATGCGCAAGTAGGGGCCACTTTACACGAAGAGCCACGCGCAAGTAGGG